>APFE030886958.1:0-25004 GCA_000404065.3 Pinus taeda | reverse complement strand
AAATTACCTGCATACGAATTATAAAACACAGAAAATAAACAATGTGAGAGCATAACACATAAAACACATATACACAGAGATTTTCCCCTGGATCCCAAAACTGGGACTACCAGCTTGATTTTTCATTATATTCCTTTCAGTATTATAATGCATATTTATACATGTTGAAGCATCCAATACCATGGACCGAAAAGCCACTACGTCCAAAACCATGGACCGAAAACCATCGCGTCGAAAAACATGTGCAAAAATCATGCACAAAACCATAGGTGGGTCCGCCTAACCTAACATAGTGACCAAAACCAAAATTCTCCGGGCCGCTACCCCGGACCCCATAAAGTGGGGTTACAGGTACACCTCAAACCTCCTGTGACCTCCCCCCTCTAACCCCCAGTTGACTGCGTGGGCTAGTCGTGGAAAGAATATAACACAACTCAACATGCTGCAACTCCAACATACTACACCAACTCATAAGTAATTGCTCCAACTTTATGCCTAATGTGATTCTCTCATGATGGAAGATGATGGAGGCAAGTGGGTGACCAATTAAGGAAAAATTAGTTTCCAACGATGCCCAGTTGATTCGAGTTATATTTTTCTTCATTCATACCAATTTTTGAATATCTTGTTGCAATAGAATGAGCCACTTGATTCTCTCAACTTGGCCATATGACCTTTCCCTTATTTTATATAGAAAAAATATTATATAAATGCATGGTTTCCTTCAAAGGCTAGGGAAGGAGAAAGAAAAGAATAATTTACCATTATCCATGTAGAATTTCTCTCTTTATTGTAATATAAAAACTCCTTTGTTTCAATTTCTCAATATCAATTTGATGATCATGTGACTGAAGATTTCACAATACCTTGTCTAAGGAGGTATGCCCCTCTCCTTAGCTTAGAACTGCTAGGTAGCATTAGTAGGTAGTTAGTATTTAAAATTCTATTATTTTATGATTAGTTCGTATTGCTGCAATTCCGTTAATTTCCTTTTGTTGCAATTATGTTAATTTCCTCTTGTTGTAACTTAGTTAGTTTCCTTTTTTTGCAACTATTATATTTCCTTATGTTGTATTCATGTTAATTACTTGTTGTTGCAATTCTAGGTTACGTGTTTAAAGCATTAATTCCATAGTTAATGATTGTCTAACATATTTGTGTCTTCTGGAAATTTTGGCTATCGTTTCAACTTGGATGTAGATTAGTTTCATTATGTTTTTAGTAATAGAAATTTATAGGTTTTTTTCTTGTCATTCATTGCACTATAGGCACATTCCATTTCATCTTTGTTATAACAAACCAATAATATCATTATACTTAAACATGTCACTTCTAGCTATTTGTGTGTTTACTTTTCTGCGATTGTGTTTACTTTCATGAATTGTGATTTACTTTCCCTGCAATTTATTTTCTTGTAAGAGTGTTTTATTTATTGAAAAGTGTTTAGTCATATCAGTGACCTATGAAAGCAAATTTATCTTGTGCTATGACAACCATCATATTACTTCAACTTCAGGACACATAAAAAATTACACTAGCACATATTGTGCATGACACTTCGCAAGTTCCAAATGAATCTTGGGTTGTCAATTTAAATTTTAGATCTAATCAATTTCTCACTAAGATAATTAGAAGAAATTGAAAAGCTAGTCAGTTTACCAACAACCAGGAAGGGACATGACTACCCATTCGTGGTAATTGATAGGTTCAACAAGATGTGCATTCTCATGCCCTATAAAAATGCCATCAACATCCTAGATGTAGTAAACATGTTCTTTGGACATGTTTAGATGCACTTTGGAATCCCAAGGAGCATCGTTTTAAACAAGGGAGAAATATTTTTCAGTGAATTTTGAAATACACTGTGGGAGAATATGGAAACAAAGTTGAAGAAGTCTACAACATTCCATCCACACACAGATGTATAAATAAAAGTAGTCAACAAGACTTTGGTGCAAATTTTAAGAGGTTATAATTAGAAGCATTAGAAGACTTGGGATGCATATATTGTCTGCATCACAAAACACACTTATATCATAGAAGTCCATACTTATATTGGTAAGTCCCCATTTGAAACTTGTTTAGGACATTTTACACCTTCATCTTTAGATATTGCATATGGACAACAAGGAGGAGCAAGGGAGGATCTTACATGGGATGCCTTAAGTGCATGAATTGTTTTAAGAATATTAGGTAGATTCATCAATAAGTACATAATACATTGTAGAATTCATAGGAAAAATGATCAACATAAAACAAATGTGTCATTTAGAGTGGGAGATTGAACATTTTTATAGTTAAACAAGGATAGGCTATAGGGTCTTGGTAACAATATTAAGGCTTTATGATATGGTCCCTTTGAGATATTGGAAATGATGAGATAAAACACCTATAGACTTAGTCTACACCCATACATACACTTCTACTTAGTGGTGAATGTAGAAAATCTTGAACTTTATGAGCCTTCCATGTTGGATTAGGAAGAGGAACGAGTCCTACTATTTGTAGAGGATTTCGCATGAGAAGCTCGAAAAAGTTGATAGAGGATATTATAATTTTATATAAGAGAACCAAAACTATAAGAAAGGGCATCATAACCTTTCAAATATTGGGTTAAAAATAAAACTTCCAATTCAACCTAAATGGTACTCCAAGGATAAGGTAGAGGGAAAATTTCCTCACCTCATTCAATAAAAGCTTTTGGGCAAAAAAAGCCTCCCGAAATGGGGATGTCTGATCTAGATTGGATCATTGTATTATTTTTCGTTCATATTGATGTTTTTAGTAATATGTAAATTTCCATGGATATTTCACTAGAAAATTCATCACAAAAGATCTATTAGCATACATTAGAAAAGCCTAAATATACACTTTGAGGGTTTATTTATACTTATATTTATTGATCTATTAATTATTGTTTATTGTGTACACATGAAAATTATAACTATGCAGAGAATAAAGAACAATGAAATAAAAATCACAAACCAAAAATTGACACAAGATATAACTTAGGAAATCCTTTTGGGAGAAAACCTAGCTAGAAAGTGCGGTTTCTCTACTCTCTTTATCTAAATGGAAAAATGGATACAAGCATAAAGAAGAGAAGAATGTGGCCTATGGGATACTATAGTGCACAATTCCTCTCTAATTACTCTCTCCCTACCCATTCATGGCTACTCTTGTCATGTTTGAAACAAAATTCTCTCGAATAGAATGTAACCCCTTTTCCTCCTTGTGGCCTAGCTATAACACATCTCAATAGCCTACTAGTGGTTAAGTTTCACTCCAACTCTTAACTAGAATTACAATATTGGTTCTTCTAGAGTATTCTTCATCATGATCATGTGGATAGCCCCTTTTCCATCAATAGTGGGTGTTGGAATAGGATCCTCTCGAATTATGGCATGGGAAAGTATATGTGTGTATAATAGTGTTAAAAGGTGTATAATTAAGTGAAAATATTTTACCCCCAAATTTTTTTGTTTTATTCCTCATGCTACGCCCAGAAGATTTCAAACCCAAATTTTCCAAACGAGGTCTCAATGGTAAAAATTGCCCTATGAACTAATTTCTCCACTTTTCTCACAATGAAAGCTTCAATATGTATGGAAAGCAATATAATGATCCAATCTGGATCACACCTCCCAATTTTGAGAGGATTTTGGTCACCAAAATATTCTACTAAATCACGTGATGAAAATTTTCCTCCACCTTCTTTTGGTTATACCATTTAGCCTTGCATAGAAGCTATCCTTTGAACCCAATATACCTTGAAGGATCATTCTACCCTTGTGTTGTATTTATGGGCCTCTTCTACAAAACTATATACTCTATAAATTTTTCTTCAACATCTGGTGTTGAATCCTCTATAAGACTTATTCCTTTCTCGATATAGCATGGAAGTTTTATAGAGTTTCATATTATATAGATTTACCATTGAGCCTATAGGAATTATATTCCACCTTTTATAGTATCTCAAAAGGACCCTATCATAGGGCCTTAATTTTCTTATAAAGACCCTATAGCCTCTCCTTGTTCAACCGTAACTGTAATTTGTCTCCCACCTTGAAGGAATTCTCTATTCTATGCTAATCATGCATGGCCTTATAATTTTCTTGTGACTCCTACAATGTCTCTTGTACATGTATATGGATATTCCCGATCTTATAAAAAAATGCCCTTAAGGTATCCTTTGTAAGATTCTTCCTCACTCCTCCTTACTATCCTTATGCAATATTCAAAGGCAAAGGTGGAAAACATCCAAGACAAGTATCAAATTGGGACTTACCAATGTAATCGTGGACTACTTTGTATACATACCAGATTTTCATCCCAAGCCTTCAAATTCTTCTGATTGTAACCCCTCAAAAGCTGCACCAAAGTCCCACTGAATACTTCTATTTGCCCATTTGTTTTTTGCTAGAATACAGTATACCTCTTCAATTTTTAGACTTTGAAAATACGACATTTAGATTTCGAATATGTATTAAAATAGGTCATCTTCAAAATTCATGTCCCCGAGCAAAGAAAGATTCATGAAGGAGAAAGAAACAAGCAAAAAAATCCAAGGGATGACAGTTTCCAAATCAAGATCTCTTAGAAGAAGAAGACGAAGGAGAAGTGGGTAATTCCATTCCTGAGGTCAATTAGAATTCACAAGAAATAATACTAGATGGAGGAGGTAATTGTTGGCTTATATGGGCTTTACCTAGGTTTATAAGAATTATTTAGCCAAACAAATCCCGCAACTACCAGCCCTTTTAGCAACATCTTGCGAAGCGTGGATTGAGGTCTCACCCGAGGTAGCAGGGGAGGGTGCTCAAACCAGGTTTCCACACCCTGGGGATGTATTGGATGTGGTTTGGGGCTCACGTGCTATTCTGCAGCCTCACGCTATGCTAGATCTACGCAAATTGGAATACCCTTATCACATTTATTACAGATTGAATCACTTATCACTGGTTGGATCTAGTTAAAATGGTCTTTAAGCAAACATTTATTACTTTTGGTTACTTCGCGCATCAAGATTAATCCAGTTCACATGAATTCAACTGTAGAAAGTGCAGAAATCATAACAATTAATTTATCATAGAAGAGTAAAGTCACAACCAACACAAAATTTAGAAGAAACTTATCTTTATTATCAATCTTCCATAATACATCTAGATCCACCCCGCACACTCAACTGCAGCGGTCCACAGACATAGCTATGGACTTACCAGGCCTCTGCACACATAGCTGCAGAGCCTCTACCTTCTACCCTACTCACTTGAATTAGACTTACAAACACTTTCAAGCTAATTCCTTTCAAAACCCATTACATTCCATCTTCCAAAAGAACTACTTTCTCTCATAGGGCCCTTCTCTATTTATACTTTCCCTTGGCCCGCGATCCCTCCATGGGCCGACTCTATTACTATTTCTTTACATTATCTTTGGGTGGACTACCCTTTGACTCAACCTACTATAGTTCATGCTTTGTGCTTTCCGCGGAGTCTTTTATCCTAATATTACCCAAAATTTCGAGCTTCACACCCCATACTCATTCTGCGGGGCTTACGCTACCCAACAATCCCCCAACACAATCATCATGACTTGTCCCGAGTTGCTTACTATTGTAGCTAGACGCTCAGTCTTGGCTTCACGATTCACCTTCTGTTGAGTGGCGCTCATCATTCGTATTCTCCTGCTTTGTCTCTTGCAACGCTTTTCCAGCTTCAGTGTTTCTACCATATCTCACAACTGATGATGGTCATTCTGCTCTACTCAGTTAACACAGAACACCCCCTCTGAGGATTTTAGCGTGAGCGAGGGAGCCAAATACAGGACCTCCTGGTACCACCATAGCCCTTTCTGACTGACTTATCTTCTCTTTGCACCATCTGCTGCAACCTATGTTGCAATTTTGCAGAACCCTGGCTGCTGTCTGCCGGATCCCACTCATCGAGAACCATCAGAGGCAACTTATTGACTAAATATCCACCCATGGTCACTGTCTGTCCAACCTTCTATTGTTATGTTGTAACATGCCATCCTGTCCCTAGGCGGGGCGACGACAACTAGACCAATTCTACTTCGCATTCCCTTTTTTCTGGTACATCCCCTGCTAGCGATGCTGCACCCTGCGAGATACCCACAACTGTCAATACCAGACTCCTTATAGAGTCCTACCCCTTCTTTGGCCAGATTACTACCTTCGAGCGCATGCCAGGTGCAGAGATGATGAACAACTCCATATATATTTTCAAAGCATAGGTTGCCCAGCGGATTCCCCGTGGTCATTTATAAGCCATGCGAACTTCAAGTTCCCAAATTGCTGCTCATTTCAGCTCATGTAACCTTCTCGTGTGAAATCTGTGGTCGATCATTTCATATCTAGCTCATACTATGGCTCTTAATTGCCTGCTACCCGCTCCCTTTTGCCATAATGTGACCATCTTGTCATGAATAGAGGTATTAATGGTCATCATTCCTTGGAGTGGTGCACTAGCATGGCTTTGGCCACAGAACCACGCTCATGATTGTTGGCCAATTGTACATGTACCTTGACACCAATGCATCTTTTCCCCATACTGCTTTATCATCCCTTGCTCTCTTTCAACTGGTCCGAGTGTTGAGACTCTCCATGGAATGGTTAGTCAGGCGGTCGGCCTGCCTGTCTAGAGCTTTAGGCGACTACCATCCACTCTTCCCAGGAAGGGGTCTCTGTTGAGCTTAGCCAGTTAAACTGCGCCCCCATCAGTTACTTCTTTAACGACATAAGGCCCCAACCAATGCATAAGAAGTTTACGTGGGAATTTTTCGAACTTACTGTCGTATAATAATACGAGGTCATCCTTCTTGTATGTGTGCACCTTGATATGGTGATCATGCCATGCTTTCTCATGCTGTTTTTGTACCTAGTGATGAAATCCAACCAGAAATCATTCTTCGTCCAGTTCATTGAGTTGTGAGAGCCTTTCCTCCAAAGCCCCAAAATCTTCCATTCCTGTAGTTGCTACAATCCGTAGGCTGGGCACAATATATTCCATAGGAATCACAACCTCTTTACCATAGACTGGTCGAAATGGTGTCTAGCCTGTCAACTTTTTGTACATGGTTTGGTATGCCCATAGCACAACAGGGATGCACAAGTCCCAATCGTTTCATCGCGCATTGCAGATCTTAGTCAGCATGGTTTCCAAAATTTTGTTGAAGGCCTCAATGGTCCCATTTGCTTGTGGATGGTATGGTGTGCTCTGTTGGTGATATATTTGGAATTCCTTAGTGAGCACGCTGATGGTTTCATCCAAAAAATGTGTTCCTCAATCACTCATGAGAATCTTAGGACACTCAAACCTGGTCAACACATTCTCAAATAAGAAATTTACCACTGTCGCAGCTGTGCAATATTTAACTGGCTGTGCTTTTTCCCATCAGGTCAAGTATTTAGTCGCAGTGACAATATAGCTCACACCCATCTTTCCTCATGGTTCAATAGGCCCGACGAAGTCGATCACCCATTTTTCAAATGGTTATAGTGTTACCTGTGGGTGAAGTGGCATTTCATACCTTCACGATGGCTTGCCTGTTCATTGGCATACATCGTAGGCCCAATAATATGCTTTTGAATTTTGATGTAGGGTGGGCCACCATAATCTGGCGTGAAGAACCTTCTGGGCTATGGTGCGACCTGCATAATGTCCGCCAGCAACCCGTCCATGTGCTTCGGCAAGGATTTGTTCTCGTTCAAACTTAGTACATATCTGTGTAATATCTCATCATGGCCCATCTTGTAGAGATGGCCAACAATCACAGTGAAATCTGTCGCTCGTGTCACCAATTCCTTCTTTTGTTGCATAGAATATCCCTGCAGTGCAGTGTCGGTAGTTAAAAAATAGATTATATCTTCAAAGTGGCCATTTGCAATGCGCACTACATACAACTGGGTGTCTAGGAGTCCTTCTTCTAGATTTGTTGGTTCCTCACCCATCTCAATATGGGATAAGTGGTCTAGACCCGCATTAAGATGTCCTAGCTTTACAACAACCTCAAAATCTTATTCCTGAAACAACAACAACCATCAACAGATGCACCCCCCCAACACAAGCTTATTCACTAAGCATTTTAGCGCAGAGTGATCAATATACATCTTAAAATGTCCTCTAATAAAATAGTGACGATTCTTTTGGAGTGTGTACACCATCGCCAATCCCTCTCGCTTAGTAGTAGAGTAATTTTTCTTGGTTTTTGACAACCTTCAACTTGCAAACACAATCAGGTGGTCAACTCCCTCCGCACCTCCCTAAGTACTACTCCTAACACGATACACGATGCGTCAACATGCACGTGGAACTCCACGTCTCATTTTGGAAAGATCAAGATAGGGGTAGATGCCATTTTTTCCTTCAACAATTCCAAGCTTTTGTTACATTCCTCATTCCAGCAATATGTGGCATCCTTTTTTAACAATTGTTCCATTGGAGCCATGATCTGGGCATAACTTTTTATGAACTTCCGATAGTACCCTATGAGTCCCAGTGTAGTGTGGAGCTATTTGACACTGCGTGGTGCTTGTAGACCTAATATCCACCATCAGGCCTTGCCTACAAACTATGTGACCCAGCAAGGTCCCGAAAGGAACAAGGAACATACACTTCTTTAGATTGAGCGCAATCTAGTGTCGATGACAGGTATCCAACATTAATCGTAAGCTCTCAGTATGTTTCTTAACTAGGCCAAAGATGGTCCAATCGCCAAGATAGACTTCCAAGAATTTATGTATAAATTCCTTGAATGCAGCTACCACAATGCGGGAAAATATTGCCGACGCGTTCTTCAGCTGAAATGGCATCACCATATACTGAAAGAAACCCCATTTCGTAGCAAACATTGTCTTTCTTCGATCCTTTGGTGTGATCTTGATCTGATGGTATCCAAAGAACCCATCCGTAAAGGAATATGCTTCCTGAATGCCCACATTTTCTAAGACTTCATCGATAAAAGGTGTGGGAAATGGATCGTTAACACAAGCATCATTGAGTTTTCGTAGATCCACGCAGATGTGGATCTCACCCTTCTGTTTCTTCTCCTGTACCAAAATCAGAATCACCCAATCAAACTCCTCAACTGGTTCAATGATATCGGCTGCCAGCATCTTGTCTAGTTCTTCTCATACTTTTGCTTTCTATTTTGGATTCAATTGGTAAGGTCGCTGCTTTACTGGTTTCACGTTAGGCTTCAAAGTTATCTTTATCACTCCTAGTTCACCTCGAATACCTTTTAGCTTCATAATCTTGGTAGGGAAGAGGTCTCGATACTCCCGGAGCATCTTGACGACCTTTCCACTGTAGCGTCATCCCAGTAATTTCCAAGTGTAGCATACTTCGGTACCTCCTCTATTCCAATATTCACTTGCTTCATTTTTAATGGTGCTGCGATGTCTGGATCTTCTATTTTGAGACTGTGCACTTCTCGACTTCCTTTAGATTCTAGTATACTTATGTCACATGGATCATCTTCGACCCCTTCTACTTTTACATTATAACATTCCAAGGCCCAACATCGTTGTCGCAACCAGTCTGGTTGCACGACTTCTTCCAGTTCAAGTGACAACGTGAAAATTGTGGCCTTTACTAGCTTTAACGCATCGTCCACTGTATCCATCCATTGATCCTCAAAAATAAATGTTGATAGAAACCCTTCGCGCAAGATATCCCACTCCCCTGTGCCATGTCAGAGCTCTATTTCAGTATACCAATTCCTTGGGATGACATCTAAGGTATGATAAAATAGGTGCACCCATTCTGGTTGTGGCTCTTCACCATAGGCTTTGGTCCATTTGCTCAGATGTATGTGCAAATTTTCTTGTCCATCATATTTCTCCTTTAGTTGCAATGCTAGCTTCCCAAATCATATTTGCATCATGCGCTTACAGCTTCACCAATCTGTGAAAGTGCCTTCATGGGTACCCCACCATCTCGCTGGTGTCGTGCACAAGGCCCATTTGAGTGCATCAAATCGCTAGTACTCTAGTACTGTGCTCTCAAACTTCTATAGGAATTCATTTACTACTGTGAGCCCATCATATACTGGCAGCTCGTGGTCTTGAGCTTTAACGCAATATACAGATTTTGTCAGCATATTACAACTTGAAGTAATTGTCCCATTCATTCTGTTCTTCCATTGCTCAACTTCTTCCTCCGAATCATCGGTGTATGGTTCTGCGTAACCCTGTGAAACTCTCCATTCCTCCATTACCTTACCCTTTATTGGCCTTTGTGCAGCAATTTGGTAGATACAATCCAAGGCTTCGTCTTTCTCATCATCGTGCACAGGTTCCATGTAGTGGGGTCCCTCGGTTGGATCTAGAGGAACAATTACGCGGCACGACTTTTTCTCAAATATCATCATCCTGTGCTTGAAATTAATAATCCCATTCATGTCGATTGCCCAGTCTATTCCCAACAACGCGGGGTATGGGATTTTCTCATCCATTATCTTAATAACTTCAAAATCTGTTCTAGTGCTTGCACCATCCAGATCTACAGTGAGTCCTTGCAGCTTACCCATGGGAAAGATCTTCTACTGACTTGCTATTCGTAATTGGATCAGAGGCCATTAGAGTGGGGGCTTGCCGATATGCTCCCACGTTTGGCAAGATGTTCGCATCCGAACTGAGGTCTAGAATGACCTGATCCATCTCATAGTCACCAATTTGCGCTGTTAACCACATTTCTTGTTTGATCCGCAACGTATGGCTCCCTATTCTTTGGACTGTGTGAGGTTCTCCCCATCCTGTGTATTTGTTAATTACCTCCTGCAATCCTTTCACTGCCCTATTATCACGAAGTAACTTCATGCAAGTTTCTATTAAAGTTGTTAACATCGAGGGACCTTTATATGGCTCTGAATGATCTCCTTCTAAGATTGCACTGCTCCTTAGTACCATATTTACTTTAGGTTCTTCATCTCGTGGTTCGACCTTTATCATCTGGACGTTCTGTGTTGTAGGAGGTGCTGTCCTTTTCTCACGAATCTGTGCTAGCAACATAGGGAAATCTAGCAGTTCATGGCTGAATTGTTCGCAATAGGGACATGATACTTGAGTTGGATTTGTGAAATCTAGCGCGTAATGTCCTGGTCATCCACAATTATAACAAATTAGTTGTCCTCAACCCCTTCCTAGTCCCTTTCCGCCCCGTCCCTAACCTTGTCCTTGGAATCCACCGCATGCAAATGTTACAACTGGATTTTGACCTCATCACACAGTTTGTATTTGGTAGGTAGATGCCTAATCCACCAACATTCGGCAATCTCTATCCTCATGACCCACTAATCTACAAAAGTTGCAAAAGAGATGATGGGGGGTATGATTGTATTTCGACAACATATGACAATTATCCGTGTTGTGTTTTCTTCCTACTTGACAGATTGCACACCAGAGTGGGGCAATCACGCTCGGCCCTACCTATGCCTCTGGTCGCAAAGGTGCTAGTCCCCCCGTGACCAACATATTTACCACGACTAGACAATGGTCTTTGTCATGTCCCTGGCCCCTACACTTGATGCACTAGACTTCTTCCCTAACTTCTGGTGGCTGGTCTTGTTTTAAATTTTGTATTTCCAAACACAAATTTTGGACCTGCGCTTGGATTTGCTAAACTCCCAACCCTGGGTCCTGTACTGAGGTTTTGTGCAGCTGCATTGCTGCCTATAACACTTTTACTTGGGTTGAGATCTTCTGCTACGACAAAGCGATTTCAGATATGGCATTAGTGATGTGATGAACCAAGCACAGTGTTGTGCATCCTTCAGGATCATGTTGGCTTCACGAATAGTGCTTTTTAACCTCTGATGCAGATCCCACGGGTCGTCACTAGGCATCATTGTGATTTCTTTGAATCCTACGACTGATTGTGACTTCGATTTTGTCCAGCTGAACTCCTTTTTTAACTTCATGTAGATGTCCGCTATCCCCACCGTTGGGTTGATGCCTGAATATTTCATATACCATGTTAGCGCTCGGTCCTGTAGTGTGCTAACTAAGATGACTTTCTTGATATCATCATTTGTGATCTGCTACGCATTCCATGCTGAATTCAATACAAACCAAAAATTTTCCTGATCTTCACTTCCTGCTCCCTTGAATATTGGTAACTGGATGGCACTCGCCACTACTACTGTCCTGATCCTTCGTAGCTCTTTCCTCTAGCATCCTGCATTTCACACCAGACACCCCTTAGGTAGATCCCGGTCTTGGCAACGGAACCATTTGTTGGCTTATATGGGTTTGACCCAGGTTCGGAAGAATTATTTAGCCAAACAAATCCTGCAGCTACTGGCCCTTTCGGCAACAACTCGCGAAGCTTGGACTGAGGTCTCACCCGAGGTAGCAAGGGAGGGTGTTCGAACTAGGTTTCCGCACCCAGGGGATGTCTTGGATGTGGTTTGGGGCTCACATGCTATTTTGCAACCTCATGCTATGCTAGATCCACGCAGATCGGAATAGCCTTATCGCATTTATTACATATTGAATCACTTATTACTGGTTGGATCTAGTTAAAACAATCTTTAAGCAAACATTTATTACTTTTGGTTACTTTGTGCATCAAGATTAATCTAGTTCACATGAATTCAACTGTAGCAAGTGCAGAAATCATAACAATTCATTTATCATAAAAGAGTAAAGTCGCAACCAACACAGAATTTAGAAGAAACTTATATTTATTATCAATCTTCCATAATACATCTAGATCCACCCTATGTACTCAGCTGCAGGGGTCTGCGCACATACCTGCAGACTTACCAGGCCTTTGTGCACATAGCTGTAGAGCCTCTACCTTCTACCCTACTCCCTTGACTTGGACTTACATAAGCTTTCAAGCTAGTTCCTTTTAGAACCCATTACATTCCATCTTCCAAAAGAACTACTTTCCCTCATAGAGCCCCGCTCTATTTATACTTTCCCTTGGCTCACGATCCCTCTGTGGGCTAACTCTATTACTATTTCTTTACATTATCTTTGGGTGGACTACCCTTTGATTCAACCTACTATAGTTTGCGCTCCGTGCTTTTCACAGAGTCTTTTATCCTAATATTACCCGAAATTCCCGGCTTCGCACCCTATACTCGTTCTGTGGAGCTTACGCTACCCAATAGTAATCTAGAAGGAACAATGGTCCCAAGTTCGACAGGTTTGATAACAAAAATATTTACACTCCCAATTTCACAGAAAGAGATGGGAGGTTCCAAATGGTCTCCTGTATTTGAGAGCTTGGACTCAGATAAGGAAAATCCAATGATAATCGAAAGAAATCAGCTAACAATTGTAAATTCCATGCCTAATCTAGGAGGATGGCAGAAAGTGGAAAAGAAGAAAGGAAGAAAGGGGTGATTAAGTATTATTACTTAGTCCCCATGGTGGGTTTTTACTATTTTATGTTGTTGTTTTATGTTATTTTTTTTCTTCTTCTCATGCACCAACTTTGACTGGTATGATTGTATTCTCTTGAGCATATACAACATGCAATTTTATTCTTTAATAGAATTATGATTTCTCCTTCGAGAAAAAAATACAAGGCCATTGTTTCGGTTTTTAAGTTTGATTAATTAAACTTCATAGTTTATATTACATTAACCAATTCAAATAGTATGAGGGTTTTGATTTGAAGTTAAAAAAAAAACATTGTCACACACACTATGATTATTTAGGTATTTAATTTTATTTAAATTAAATTTTGAATATTTTGATATTTAAGTTTTTTAATTAAATTTTAATATTAAAAATATATTAATTATTTTTAATAAATGTTGTCATATTGGTTTTTATGTTTTATTTAATTAAATTTAAAAATTAAGAATAATTTTAATTGATTTAAATTAGTATAGTTATTAAGTTGATAATATATATATATATAATATATATAATATATATAAATATATATAATATATATATATATATATAGAGAGATTAATTGTAAAAAGGTATAGAATTATTTTGATAATCGCGATGTTGTGCCTGCGCCTGTGAAGGCTCTCAATCACATGGATATGTTCAATGTGCTCATCAACGCCTGATCCGGAGATGTGGATCATCCAAGGCACATTAGCATGGCGTACTCCTCCTGTTTGTTCGAACCGGGCTTTGGAAACTGAACTTATCCTAAGGAGGAATAGATGGGGCGATTCAGGTGAGATCGAATAATAACATAAAAAAAGCATATATTTGACAGTAAGTTTCAAAACAACAAAAAGCAATCAATTAAAGTAATAAGGGGCTCCAAAACTATAATAACAATGTAGAGCTGGAAGACAATCCTCTTTATCTAGTTATGAAATGAAGTAAACAAAAAGCAAACTCCTTTTCCAATAGCAATATGTATCATATCTTGCAAAATATGTATCACCTCATCAAATATATTAATATTATTGAGAAGGCTTGAGAGTTCCTCATTTTAATTTGAACTTGCATGCTTATTATATATTCTCTTATTTCTCCAAATCACGATGGGAAATTGTATTGTGGTTTAACATATATATGGGTTATTCCAATCCTATTAATTAGATATCAAATTTCATTACTTTTTTTGTAGGTTTTAATCTCGTACATAAATTACCTGCATACAAATTCTAAAAACAAAAAATAAACAATGGTGAGAGCAGAAAACATAAACCAGATATACACAAATATTTTCCCTTGGATCCCAAAACCGAGAATACCAATTGATTTTTCATCATGTTCCTTTCAATGTTACAATACATATATATACATGCCGAAGAATCCATAAACCCTAATCCATTAACCCTAGATTAGAACATAACCATAGTTCCCTTTACCGGATCTACAAAATACCATGGATAGTAAACCATCATGCCCAAAACCATGTGTGAATTCCATGAAAAAAACCATAGGTAGGTCCGCCCACCTAATATAGAGTCCAAAAACAATTCCTGGGGCAATGCCCCGTCCCCCTGCATACCTCCCGGAAGTGCTTGACCCAATGTATAAGGGGGGATACCACCCCCCGCGCGTGGGGCAGTCATGGAAATATTATAACACAAACACAACCCAAAATTTTTGTTGGTGTTTGGAATAAATTATAAGGGTACCACTTCCATGTTCGATATTAACTCAAAGTGAATTAGAATATTGTACCACAATATCAACATTATAAAAAATTAGTTAGACTAGTACATGACTGATAAATGTCATGGATATTCCACTGGACAGTTTGTCACAATAGATCTGATAAAATTATATTTAAAATATGAAATTCTACACCATTACAGTTTTATTAGATTTAAGGATTTGTATATCTATTGTTAATAGTGCATGCATGCAAATGGAAATTATGCAGAAAATAGAGAACGATAAAATAAAAGCTCACTCACACATAAAACACAAGATATGCACTAGGAATCCATTTCAGGAGAAAAATTCAATTGGAAGGTGAGGTCGCTCTGCTCTCTTTCTCAGAATGGAAATATGGTTGCAAGTACGAAGAAATATGGTATGTGGCTTGTGGGTTTCTACAATGCACAAATCCTCTGTGTATGCTGTACCTCCTAACCCTCTTGCGTATCTTTTCTTAGCTATGGAACAAAACCCTTGTGACCCCATGATAGCACCCAATGCAATATACAGGGGGGTTACTACCCCCCTTGTGACTCCCCCGCGTGTCGGGTAGTTGTGGAAAGAATATAACACAATCCAACATTCTCCCACTTGTTGTTTTCTTTCCATAGGAGAACTTAGTCATTGATCTAGCCTTACAATGCCTATTATTTCTCTACACCAAGAGAACTTCTCAGTGCTCACAGACTTTGTCAATGCATCTGCAGTGTTCTTCAAAGTGTCCACCTTTACCAGCAACACCTTCTTTTCCTCAACCTTATCCCTCACAAAGTGATATTAAACATCAATGTGCTTTGTATTTGAATAATAAGCAGGTTTCTTTACCAAGAAAATTTCACTTTGGCTATCACAGTATATCCTTATAGCTCACTATACTAACCCCATACTTGAACACAACCTTTGCAACTAAACAACTTCCTTGCTTGCATGAGTGTCTACCATGTATTATGCTTATGTAGTTAAAATTTCAACTACAAACCGTTTCTTACTCATCCAACTGACTGCACCTCCACCTCCAAATACGTTAAATACATACCCACTTGTATATCTTCTCTGATTTAGATCTCCAACTTAGTCTCCATCAATAAAGCCACAGATGTCCAAAAATCTATCCAATCTTGGTCTTCCTTGGTAGCACAAACCATAATCACTAGTGCCATGCAAATACCTAAAAACTTGCTTCACTACTGTCCAATTCTCCTTCCCTAGTTTTGACATAAACTTGCTCAATACTCCCACTGCATGTGTAATGTCAAGTCTAGTACAGACCATTGCATACATAAGGCCATTGATTGCACTTGTATATGGAACACGAGACATGTCCTCTTCCTCTTCTTATGTCTTGGGACACTTTTCAGCAGATAACTTTACATCTACAGGAATAGGAACCTTCATTGGTTTACTATCCTGCATATTAAACCTCTGGAGTATTGCCTCGACATAATTTCTTTGGTTTAACCAGAGCTTTCTCTTTTCTTTATCTCACTTAATTTCCATGCCCAAAATATAGTTTGCAGCACCAAGATATTTCATGTCGAATTTGGAGGACAATTGGGTCTTCAAATCCTAGATAATTTCTTTGTAATTTCCAACTAGAAACATATCATCCACATACAAGAACAGATAACTAACATGGTCACCAATTAATTTAAAATACACACAATGATATTCGTTGCTTCTAGTGAATCTAAGTCCTCGTATAAATGTATCAAATTTCTGATACCACATCCTTGGTGACTATTTTAACCTATACAAAGACATTTTTAACTTGCATACCAGTTCTTTCTTACCCTTCACCACAAAGCCTTTAGGTTGCTTCATGTAGATCTCCTCTTCTAGATCCATGTGAATAAATGGTGTATTCACCTCCATATGTTCTACCTCAAAATAAAAAGTAGCAACAATAGAGAAAAGCAATCTAATAGAAGCTACCTTGGCAACAAGAGAAAAAATATCACCAAAATCAATTCCCAGCACCTAGGAATAACATTTTTCCATCAACTAGCTTTGTATTTCTTCACCTTTCCTTTTGCATTCATCTTCTTCTTAAACAGCCATTTACTGCTACTGGGTTTCCTTACTACTGACAACTCCATCAGGTCCCAGCCTCATTTTTGTGAAAAGATGCCATTTCATCAACCATGGCCTCTTTCCAGAGTTTTCGATCCTTTGAATCTACTGCTTCCCTCACAGTTTTGGGATCATCATCAGTAATAGACAAAGAAAAATTTGAATAGAAAGAAACTGGACTATGCCTTTCTGGTTTGGTTCTTTCTTGAATTTATTTTCTCATAGTCGGAGTTTGTGGCTTGTCATCTTCTAATTCCTCTTCTTCTATAGAGTCTGATTCTTCCTCCTTTAGCTCAAACTCTATCTTCTTAGGTTCCTTTGGTAGGACTTCATGTTTAATAAAATATTTCACCTCTCTAAACACCACATCTCAGCTATACACAACCTTCCTTGTTTCTGGGTTCCAAAGCTTATAACCTTTTAAACCATCCTTATACCCAAAAAATATGCACTTTTCAGACTTACTATCCAACTTTGTTCTTTTATCCTTTGGAATATGTACATATGCATCACATCCAAATACCCTCAGATGTGAAAGAGAAGGTTTCTTACTAGTCCACACCTCTTGTGGAGTCTTATCCTCCAACGTTGATGAAGGTGATCTACTAAGTAGTTAACACGTAGTCTCCACCACCTCTGCCGAGAATTCCTATCCTAACCCGGTAGCACTACACATGCTTCTTGCCCTTTCCATCAACGTCTTGTTCATTCTTTCTGCAACTCCATCTTTCTTAGGTGTGTATGGATTAGTCTTCTACTGTGCTATACCACACTTCATACAAAACTCTTCAAATTCCATCTTACAAAACTCTCCATCATTATTTTTCCTCAACACCTTTATCTTCTTCTCTGTCTAGTTTTCCACTAGAGCCTTAAATTCTTTAAACCTATCAAAGACTTCGGATTTCTTCCTGAGGAAATATATCCATGTATTACTTGAGAAGTCATATGTAAATGATACATAGTACACAAAATTTCCTAGTGATGGAATCGACACAGGTCCAAACACATCACTGTGCAGAAGCTATATTATATCTGTTTTTCCCTCTTACAACCAAAGGGAAAACTCACCTGATTCTACTTCCCATATACACAATTTTCATAGAAATAAAAATCTAGAGAGCTATTAAACATAACTTCTATCATACCTTTACCATGAAGTATTCAAAGGCCCTTCTCTCCAATATGTCCAAGCCTTTGATGCCATAGCATGGTCTTTTCTCTAGAGACCACTAGAGTTTATGCTCCACTTTCATGAACCACATAATTGTTTCACCCATCAATAATAGTGTTACCTTGAAGTTTATACAAAGTTCCAATTTGAGCTCCCCGCATTAATACTAGTGCTCCCAAAACCATCTTGCAGGTATATTTCTCGAACATTGTTTTTGCACCTACATCATCCAACTTGCTGATAGAAATTAGATTTCTAGACAATGTAGGAATATGAAAAACACCCAGAAGTGTTCTAATCCTTCCACCTTGCAACCTAAACTTGACTTTTCCATGACCAACGATTCTAGCCTTCCTGTCATCCCCTAAGAAGACATCACCACCATCATATTTCTCATACTCGTAGAACCACTCTCTATGGAGAGTGAACTGAAATGATGCGCCTGAGTCAATCAACCATGCTTCATGATCTACATGTGTATTTGATGAAGAAGCCAAGTACACATCCCTACCTTCATTTGAGGTGTTTTTCTTCTCTCCAGAAAAAGAATCATTAGATTCCTTTCCTTTCTTAGGAGCTTTAGATTTACAGTCCCTTTTGTAGTGCCCTTCCTTTCCACATTTGCAGCACATCTTTACAGGTTTTCCTAGAGATTTAGACCTCCCTCTAGATTTAGATCTCCCACTCGAGGACTTATTTTAGTTTCTGTTCTGGGACCGTCCTTGTATAGACAAGGCATCACCATTCTGGCCCTCCATATTTTTCTGTTTCATCTCTTCTAACAATAAGGATGAGACTATTTCATCAAACTGCAAGGTAGTTTCATTGCTACCTATTGCAACAACCAGACTATCCCACAAATATGGTAGAGAACAAAACAAACTGATGCACTTATCTTCATATGAAATTTTAATATCAACAAATAATAACCGACTTACCACAACATTAAATGCATTCAGATGCTCTGTCATTGAGTCTCCATCTTTCATCCTCACATTATATAGTTTTTTCGTAGGAACAGTTTATTTACCAGAGACTTAGATTGGTACAAAGTCCCTAACTTTCCCCACAAATCCTTTGCCAAAGCTTCCCCTGATACATTCAATAATACTAAATCTGAGACACACATCGTATTGTGCTCTTTGCCTTCTGATCCAACTTCACCCAGTCCTCGGGTAACATTGTTGTTGGCTTAATACCCATATCTACCACGACCCACTGATCTTTATCCAAGAGCAAATTTTCCATATTGAGTTTCAACAACTCAAAACTCTGACTATTAAATTTCTTAACCTCTATCTTTCCACTACTCGCCATCTTCTTTCACCAGAAGAATTGATCCCACAGATCTCCCATTGAACAGGATTTACCATAAGCCCGAGCAAAAAACCCCTCAGCAACAAAGGCATTCCCTTGAATCCAAAACAACTCTAATTCCAAACATAGGTTTTAACCCTGTACAAAATTTTCCTGCATACGAATTCTAAAAAAATAAAATAAACAATGGCGAGAGCATAAAACATAAAACAAATATACACAGAGATTTCCCTTGGATCCCAAAACCAGGACTACCAGATTGATTTTTCATCATGCTCCTTTCAATGTTACAATACATATATATACATGCTGAAGCATCCATAAACCCTAGATTAGAACATAACCGTAGTTACCTTGATCGGATCTACAAAATAACATGGATAGTAAACCATCATGCCCAAAACCACGTGCAAAATCCATGCACAAAACCATAGGTAGGTCCACCCACCTAATATAGGGTCCAAAAAAATTTCTCGAGCGTTGCCCCGCCCCCCTACATACCCCCCAGAAGCACCTAACGCAACGTACAAGGGGGGCTACCACCCCCCTGTAACCCCCCTGCACATGGGGTAGTCGTGGAAATAATATAACACAAGCCAACATTTTTGTTGGTGTTTGGAATAACTTTTAAGGGTACCACTTCCATGTTCGATATTAACTCAAAGTGAATTAGAATATTGTACCACAACATTAACATTAGAAACAATTGGATAGACTAGTACATGACTAATTCGTAAAATTTTGTGGATATTCCACTGGACAGTTTGTCACAATAGCTTTGATAAAATTATATTTAAAATCTGAAATTCTACACTATTATAGTTTTATTAGATTTCTATATTTGTAGATCTATTATTAATAGTGCATGCATGCAAATGAAAATTGTGTATAAAATAGAGAATGGGAAAATAAAAGCTCACACACACATAAAACACAAGATATGCAGTAGGAAACCCTTTCGGGAGAAAAACTCAACTAGAAGGTGAGGTCACTCCGTTCTCTTTCTCTGAATGGAAATATGGTTGCAAGTACAAAAAGTATGGTCTATGGCTCGTAGGTTTCTACAATGCACAAATATTCTATGTGTGCTCTACCTCCTACCCCTCTTGTGTATTTTTTCTTAGTTATGGAACAAATGCACTCAAGAGAATGTAATCCCTTTTCCTCCTGGTGGCCTGGTTATAACACAACTCAATAGCCCACTAGTGGTTAGGTTTAACTACCTCAAATATTAACCGGAGTTAAAATATAGACTCTTCTAGAGTCTTTTACATCATAATCACATAGCTAGCCCGTTTTCCATGAATAACGGGGTCAGACATGCCATCCTCTAGAATAATGGTGGTGAAAACAAGAAGGTCAACTTCTGCGTGTTATAAATTTCACATATAGACTCAGATTGATGTGCTTCTTACGTTGTTGGAAACATGTTTGTGTGTAGCATAACATGCAAAGGTGGGTGCTAAAGTGACAATGTTTTACCCCCAAAAAATGTCATTTGATGCCTCAAAACACTACAGAAAGGTTTCAGAGCTTGTTTTCCCAAACTGGCTCCTATCGATAAAACCGTCGTATGAGTTAATTCCTCCACTTTTTCCTCTCTTAATGCATCGAGATGGATGACAAACAATATAGTGATCCAATTGAGATCAATGGATCTTAAGACAATGATATTTGAACATGATCTTTGAGAATTTCTATCAACTTCCTATTCTTAAACAAACAAAACCATGAAACACCCAATATTTCATGCTTGTAAATGATATATAAAAAATTAAAAGAAATACACAGATTCCTTAGAAGCCATGAGGAACAAGTTCACTGCAACATTTCTTCAAGCTTTAATCTTGCTTCAAAATTCATGAAATTAAATATTAAATTACAACACATATGGTAAAATCATGGGATTTCATGAAATTCAAACAATGGTGGTAGTTTTGGAAGTTGATATAACCCTATTTGAAATTTAACATTCAATCTACATAGGGGAAACTAATCCACGGTTTCTCTCATCTAGGGGAGATTTAAAGTACGAAGAAATTTTTTTAATAGCTTGAAGAGGATATCATAACTATGAATAGAAAAAACTAAACTAGTAAGTATCATTCTAGATGGTGCGATCACAACTATGAATAAAAAACTAAACTAGTAAGTACCATTCTAGATGATGCCACTCGCCGCAATGCTGATTACTAAAATATTAGGTATATATTATAGAATATATAACATCGAGTAGTTTTATATAAGGAGAAAGTGAATTTCTATTCCGAGCTTGTAATATTTCCTTTCTTGAATTGTGATTGTTATATTGTGACTTTTAAAAATTATACAACAATGTAACTTCCATTACATCACTTAATATAGCTTTTATTTTATTTTGTGTGAAGTTTTGCTAATCATTATCTAAGGGAGGAAATACAAGTGGTAGCTCGCTGTGTGGCTAGTCTTCCCATGAGGAAACCATACTAGATACAAAGGTTAAACAACTTAAGGTTACAATTACTGTCTAATGAGAGCCACTAATAAAAAGTGGACTATACTCGAGTTTTCCCAATTACAAAACCAAGTGCTCTGTTCTACAGAGCCATATCTATTAAAAAAACTTTTCAAACCATGTAAACATAAAGTCAATATAAACAAAATTCTTATGGCAAAGGGACCCAGTAAAACATAAAGTTGTGTGTGCTGATGATGAGATTCTTGAACGAGCCACACGCAATCCCGACATGCCATTGGATACACTGAGCCACAGAAAATGACCACCCACAAACAATAATGACCCCGAATATTTGATATGGGAGCTTCGACCGGGGAGCCACGAACAACGACCACCCCAAATAGTGACAAGCCAAATGCAGTGACCTTCTGGGGGCTTACTGTAAAAAAATTGTGGAGAACAAACCTCTAAAGCAAGGACCACAGATGAAACCCTACAGGGTGGCCAATAGTGGAATTAATTGCATGACAGGAGGAGAGAGACCAAATTTTTTCTTGCAAGGATCTGAAACAAGCTTGAGATCCCCTTAGAGAAGTTTGCATATCGAAAGGATGCATGAAACTCAATGAGAGAGGCATAACATAAGCATAAGTCTGGAAGGCCATCAACCTCTGACAAGCCAACAAGAAAAGAGTGGGAATGGGGTAGTTCCTGAAGAGATGTGAATTGAAAAAAAATACACCACCTTTGAGAGAGGTAGTACAAACACAATGTCAGGCCGACATGGGTATGCACTACGATAAGCAAGAAGGCATGCATGATGACAACGGACATGCATATCTTGAGAAACACAATTACTATGAAAGTAGCTTGCAAAGATTAGGGATAAACCTAAATGAGGGAGTGTGCATGCTATGACACCATGATGAGTTGTGGAAATAAGTATCTCACCCAAATAATGATCATAGGAAATCATAGTACTAGAAGAGAAGGATGAGATCATAGTGCAATGAGGGCAGTAGGAGAGAATGGTGTATGATAGTCAGGAGTACATAAAAGCTCACCTCAATCGAGCACTTAAACAAAGACATCCAAACTAGCCTTGGAGCATGGGTCGAACCAGGTGGTCGATCGTTCTGGAGATCATAATCATTTTTGTGACAGGTGTCTGAATCATTCACTCATCATGGGGGAGAAGTCTTGTTGTGCAAAGGAGACACACACATTTTTGAGTTGATTCATGAGTGATTGGGACCATTCAACATTCAGTGAGGTTCCTTCTAAATCCAATGCATGATTGGCTAAGTAATCAACTAATTTCTTACTCGTTTGATGAACATGGGAGAGTAGGAGAGATTGAATGGACATGAGAAGTGCGGTAAGTTTGGAGGTGCGAGACTCGGTGTGGAACTGCTTGAAATTTTGGAGAGAGGTGAGCCACATTGAATTTTATTTAGAATGGAGATAATAATCAATTAATCCCATTTAATGAGTAGTTAATGGTAGTTATGGCTTAAATCAATGGCCAAGCTCCTTTCCAAACCCCACAACTCGACTTCATTGTTGATGGTGAATCTGATTTTTCTGGCATAGATGTTGAGAGTTTGCCCAAAATTATCTATGAAGGCTCCTCTAAAGCTAGTAGGTCTCGAGAAGCCCCATCAAAGTTAAGATTTATAAAGAATTGGGGAGGGGGATACAAAGAAGAGGGACTAACATACCGAGAAGAGAGAGATAAATTAGAGGAAAGAGAGAAGCTAGAGTTTATACCAAGAAGGCATAATATGTTCTGCTCAACGTGAGGGAAATCCAAATCCCAAGGGGACCAATGCATATATTTAGTAGTCTCTTTGAGTTATGAAAGCTTGAGGCTCCATACTACATGTAGGGTAGATGTGGTGCTGCTGAAGATACATCTATTCCTTTCTTTTCAGATATTCCAAGTGATGAACACCAACATCAGGAGCTATGCTAGATTGCGTATAGGGCTGTGAACAGGGGGTCAATCCAATTCTCTAGAGAGAAAATGATAGAGCGAGGTACTATGTTGGATCTACCAAAGGAAGAAATCATTTGTTCACAAAGAAGGTGAGAGAATGAATAAGAAAGGAATAAATGGTTGTGGTCCTCTGATTGAGCAGAACACACAATACAAATAGAGGGACCCAAGAATTCATGCTTTTGAAACTTATGCCAAGTGAGGGTTTTATTTCTAAGAAGTGGCTAGAGGAAAAGGGTGATTTTTGGCCAATGATTAAGCTGCTAGAAGTGTTTCTAGGTTTGATTTAGATCAATAAGCTGAGTATGCTACAAAATTATGCAACCTTCCTTGAGATGAAAATTCCCTAATGAACCATATCACCATTGTAAGAGATCATAATATCACTTCACAACTATATTGGAAGTGTCAAGGATGGGTTTTAAAATTAACTACTCCTCTGCATGAGTGTTTTCATGTGCCAATGATTGAAGTTTCCATGGGCACCGTGGTGAATCAATAGAAGGGCTGTCCCAATATTGAGTGACCAAAGTGAAACCTCTTTGATGGTGACTATCCCTGATCTGTGTAGGTTTTAACCTTGTACAGAAATTGCCTGCATACGAATTCTAAATCACAGGAAAAAATAAAAATGCGAGATCATAACACATAAAACACATATACATAGAGATTTCCCACTGGATCTCAAAACCGAGACTACCAGCTTGATTTTCCATTATATTCCTTTCAATGTTACAATACATATTTATACATGCCGAAGCATCCAATACCATGGACCAAAACCATCGCATCCAAAACTATGGACCTAGAAACCATAGGTAGGTTCGCCCAACGAAATATAGGGTCCAAAAAAAAAATTTTCGGGGCACTGCCCCGAACCCCGTAGAGGGGG
>APFE030886918.1:13178-55633 GCA_000404065.3 Pinus taeda | reverse complement strand
TGTTACTCTAGCAGGTTTTTCAGACTCAGACTGGGCAGGTAGCCTGGATGATCGGAGGTCTATCACAGGTTATGCATTCAACATAGGTTCCGGGGTCATAGCATGGAGCACCAAGAAACAGAGTATTGTAGCTTTGTCATCATGTGAAGCTGAGTATCAAGCATTGTGTGCAGTAACATGTGAAGCAATCTGGTTGAGGAGACTTCTCAAAGATGCAGGAAAAGAACAGAAGCAACCCACTTCTATCAAAAGAGAAAACCAGAGCACCATCAAATTAGCATACAATCCAGTGTTCCACAAAAACACCAAGCATATAGACACTCAGTTCCATTTTGTTAGAGAGAAAAATACAGTTCAAATGAAATTGCTGTTGAATATTGTAAAACTTTGTGACAATGTGGCTTGACATTTTACAAAAGCCTCTTGCACGAGTAAATTTGAATTGTTTAGAAAAGATGCTAGGAGTCAGGAGAAACCCTTTCTTCCATTAAGGGGGGGAGTTGAGAATAAAATTAATAATTTTTATTATTAATGGAGAAAAATGGATTACATTGTTGTAACTTTCTCCCTAGTTTAGGATTAGTTCCTATAGTTATGGGGTTTGGGTACAACTTCCTATTTCCTAGTATTATATTTAATGATGTAATCCTTTGATTGATGTGTAATAGAGTGAATGAAAGAATCCTCTCAAGTTTTGTCAGTGTAGTCTCCAGGTGCAGGCCACACCTGAGAGCTACATCTCTTTCTTTTCAATTCAGTGCATATTTTATCTCTTAACCCCCTGTACATGAAGGTCGGTCGCGTTATAGCTACATCTCTTTCTTTTCAATTCAGTGCATATTTTATCTCTTAACCCCCTGTACATGAAGGTCGGTCGCGTTAGTCAAATAAGGCTGTCCCCATGTTTTGCGGTTCTCTGCTTTATAACCTCTTGCATACAATTTACCATGTGCATTATAGCATTAACCATTAAAAAATATATCTCTCTTCTCAGATAGATTGTTGTTAATTTGTTTTTCTTGATCGTTGTTAAGTTGTTTTTCATTTTTATTTTTTGTAATCTCTTTCCGATACCATTGTATTGGAAAGGCAGAAGAGACAAAATATAAATTTACACACACCATTAAAAAATAGAAAGAGACAAGATATAAATTTACACACAAAACATCATTAAAAAATATATCTCTCTTCTCACAGAGACTGTTGTTAATTTTTTTTTTTTGACTTTTTTGTAACATTGCTCTATACCATTTTGTTGAAAAGGCAGAAGAGACAAAACACAAATTCAGACACAAAACACACTAGCTGCGGCTCTTTTATTGATCACACAAAAATTTAATGATTACAATGAATGGGATGAAGGGTATTTAAACTTTTTGGACTAGCAACTTGCCTAAAATATCTTGACATGCACACTCAATTAATTCAGTTAACTCAAACTCTAAATATGGACTCCACTTCACTATTCATCCATCACTCGGACTTGACTCAATGCTCACTTAAAACTGATTCTAATTTTAGCCAACTCCACATGCTAGAGTAATTACAATTTCTAACAATATTAAAAATGATCAATAGCATTCCTGTAATTCTTTATTTCTGTTCACCTAGACAACCACTTTATATATATTCATAAAATTTACACTTTATATTTATCACAAAAACATATTAAGCATAGTTACCCAATTCTACCAACCATAATTACCAAATTCTACCATACTCGTCCAAAAAATACAAAAATTTGTTAATGCGATTCGGTTCAGGTGATAATACGTTCATTTTAATACGGTACATAGACCAAAAAGATTAACATTGGAAATAAGTAAGCAGTATCGTAGAGAAAGATTGGTTTTCATAAGATGAAAATTGAAATAAGCAACCCGGTATAATACTCAGGAAAGATTGGTTTTAATTTTTAGAATTTTGAAAGAAATAATAATACGTTAATGATTGATGATTATAAGAGGTGTATTTTTAAATTTTCATGATATTGAATTTTATAAAATTTAAATTCAAATTTAGTAACTATGATATTAACCTATTAAAAACATTTATATTTATAAATATTTAATTAATTATTAAATTAAATTAAATTATAAATTTTGAAAATATTTTAAAATTTAACAAAACTTAACTACAAACTGTATGTCAAATTTCTGAATATTTTAAGATAAAGAATACGCCTGAATGAACTGTCCAGAGCAGAGTGAATAATTGGGAGTTGTCTATAATGCGATTTTTTGGAGATTTCGGTGACGGAATCCGGTGGAAGAAATGAGGTTAAATCTTGATTTTTAGCGGTTAAAATGGTTTTTTAACTGCATATTTGGATTCAGCGCCCTGGAAAACCCCTGGGAGCCATTGATTGTGCAGAAACTAGCTATCAAACTTGGGATTCCAATGAATTGCTGCCGGATTTTGACCGGAAAATCCGCCAAAAAAACTTTCAAAAAGTCACGTTATATCTTGGGATTCCAATGAATTGCTGCCGGATTTTGACCGGAAAATCCGCCAAAAAAACTTTCAAAAAGTCACGTTATAGACTACTGCGAATAATTATTCAGATCATTTCCACATGAACGTTGCCAAGAAAACGATGAAGGTGAATAATAAGTTCTCCTCGTGGGCGGAAATATTTCCGCGTATAATGTTCGAACAAAGATCGTTTACCCAACGTAGTCTGCAACTCTTTCCACACCGCATCAGACCTGCAACACAGAATCTCTCGCTAATTTATCTAACCTCTCACTACAAATTTTCGTCTGCATTGATAAATCAGTACTATTAGAGATTTGTTGAGATTCACCCGTTTTTTCAGGGGGAGATTTATTCACTCAGCTAAAAATTTGAATATAGTCTAAGTTATAGATGTAATTGAATATAGTCTAAGATATAGTTGTAAATTTAAGTTATTATTGTTAAATTTGAAAATTTTAAATGTAATAAAAAATTTTAAATTTTAAATACAACAATTTTTTTTATTAATATTGAATCTATTTCCACTGTCAAAAACATTATTTAAATAATATTAATACAATATTTTTTTATCCAAAATTCAAATCACTCTTAACCATCGTAAACAATTAAGCACTTAGTCACTTCCCTTCTTCAGAATCAAGGGACCTACCCATCTGGATGCTCTTTGTCACTATATAGAAAAATATAAACTTCTCCCTGCCTAAAATCGTTACTACAGCAAATATTTGGCTATTGATGTGACCTCATGATTATTTTAGCTGAATTTGAATGATCAGAATCTATGGGCAGAATCATGAATGGGGGAGTTGAATTTTAAAACAATTGCCCATTTAACGCATGTATGATTGCACGCATTTTCGAGCATCAATCATTGAGTGTTGGTATGATGATATGACCGATCATAAAATGGTGTATATAAAAATTATCAAAAATGGTTTCTTTCAAAGGTTTAATAGAAGTAATTAGAAATTCAGTTGTATGTTAAATTTTTAATGGTTTGTTATTATTTTCTCCTCATTTTATGATTAGAAATCTTATAAGATGTTAATATATTCTAGTTTTCTCTTCTATGATAATAAAGTCCTTGCCTTTTTAAATTTATGATTTTTCTTTTTCATAATTTTGATAGGGATTGTTTAATTATTTGGCTGGGATTTAGTTAATTAATATTTAAATAAATTTTTTTTGTTTTGATTTAAAATTTATTTTTGAATGTATTAATAATTTAGTATTTTATATTTTTTGTTTTTGAATATTTAGATTTTCTATAGTTTATAAATTTATGATTCTAACAAATTCCTGCCCAAATTAGATTAAGACATTTTTATATTATTCAAATTTGTAGTAGTAGAATTAGGGAGTTTCCACGGAGTTTGAAGTAGCAAACATAATGAATGTCAATGGTGAACAATGTTTGGCCTGGCGTTTATGGTACATGTAAGCACTAGGGACAAGGAAACAATAGTTGCAACACCGGGGTCCGCCACCATTGCGTTTTCAAATGATAAAAAAGAAATGAATACATTGGAAGAAAAGACATCAATATTGGTGCGAGAAAGAAACTACAGAAACCTTATGCACAATGTGGACGGGAAATTATCATGCAGTATACCAATTATTATAATATCTGCTTCATATTACACTCTTAATCAAAAGATGACAGATCAAACAACGGCGGTGGATATCTCGCAGCAAATTCTGGGAGAAATCATTAATTTAAATGAAGAATATTTTCGTGAGTCGTGATCATTGAACAACTAACATTGAAGAAGATACCATTAGGCACTTGTTTTAATATGTGTGACACTCACTATATACGAGGTTCGTGTCTACGCTAAATTTGCTTTCATTGGATGTGTTGAGATTTTCTGTTTGGAATAAGATAGGAAAAATTTCAGTTAATGATAATAATAGAAATTCAGTTCCTAGATTAGCTCCAGGTTGTTTGGAGGTGATTAATATCTCCTATATTTGATGTGAGTGAGTTAATGAGGCTGTTAGATTCTCTATGCTATATAAAAGACAACCATTCGGATGATGGCTAAGAGTGTGTGAGAGTTTTGTGAGGATTTCATGATGTAATCTCCTGTTTTGATTAATAAATTCTTGATGCCTTGTTTGGTGGACGTAGCCCAGATTGGTTGAGTGAACCACGTTAAAAGTTGTGTTTTCTGTGCTTGATTAAGTCTGCTGTGTATTTATTGTTTAATTTAGCTGTGCATCTCTCCAACATGATGATGGTTGTTCTCATCGCGATTCTTATTCTGTCCAAAGATGCCTCCGGAGATACCTAATTTTTTTTAATTTTACCGAGTCCGCATGTAATGTTAAAAACACAATTAACTCTTTATATATATATATATATATATATATATATATTATATATATATATATATTTTGATATTAATATAAATTGGAAAGGTATGTAATTTTTAATATTTAATATTTAGATGAAATGTAACATAATTGATTCAACTGTGATATAAGTAGCATTTGCACTAAAATGTATAAAGATATGGAGATATTTTGTTTGGTTTTTTATATTTTTTTGAATAAAATTAGTATTTACCAAACAAGATAGAAGGAGAATGTAGAAACCTACTAACCTGTTTCAAGAAGGTAAAGGCATTCCTGAAAGTTTTGGCTTGAAGATGGGATTTGGAATCATTGATTGCACATTTACCTCTAGAGCCAATTAATCATTCTTAAAACATGTGAAGTTTACTCTCTTAGTAGTGGGGAGACCTTGACCATGCATTTACATACTCGTGGACATTGAGATCATATTTCGATGGTGGTGTTGCATTCAAGATTCCATGCATTTTCATACTCGTGGACGTTGAGATCATATTTTGATGGTTCTGTTGCATTCAAGATTCCAAAAAACCTTATAGCTTGTTGCAAAAGTCAAAAAATCATCTTAGGTACCACTGAAATTATTGCGGAAGATTTTTTTTGTGAAAATTTAGGCCTGGTTGAACATGATGTTTTGTTAGAATGGAATCCTATCAGCGTATATAATATATGTGTTATATAATTTTTCAAGATGCTAACTGAAACTAGCATGGTCCATAAGAATTTAGGAAATTTTAATTCATAAAAAGAACCAACTAATGTCTACAACACCTGACACCCAACACTTGAAAGTGTTGATTCTTCATGAAACATGATTCTGAGCTAGCCAATGATGTCTGAATGCTTCAATGGCTGAGCTAGCTAATGATGTCTGAATGTTTCAATGAACCTGGATGAACTTACTAACACTTTTATATGGAACAATTATTTTAGCTCTTCACGCATTCTTAGTTAGGGGAATAGTGCCAGGGCACCCTGTAGATGTTTGAAAGAGAATCTTCCTACTTTAAGCCTTAAGATGGATTTTGAGCCAGGAAAGTTAACCGTCAGATATCTTATGAGCCTAGTGCCACTTTAACAATATTTGTATAGTAATTGGTTGTTCACAAGATAAAATGATGTTGGGCCAAATCAAGCTAGGCACATACTTTCATATTTACATCTTAAGATTAAGACCTTATCCATAGATCACCTTTACAACATAATGCAAAAACATATTTGTATACCATGAAAATTGTAGAGGAGGTTTAAAGGAGGACATATAACTTCAAATAATAACAAGAAAATAGAAATCACTAGCACATGAAGATAAACACAAATATCATAGACACCTAAGAGGTGTGGAGGTATTTAGCCATTTAATGATGGGACATGAGATGTGTTGGGCATTAGCAATGAATCCAACAAGTTAACTTCATTAAGACGTTTCTAGAGCATCTCCTACGATATTCAAGGAAAGGAAAATAATTAATTTCATAACACGATGATACTAAATAGCGTAGACTCATCTTTGCTTGGAATTCTTTATTCATGCTCAAATCATTATATAAGTATTTATCTCATAAGTGCAGAATCATATTAGATATGAGGGACTATATTAGAATATTTTGAATCTTATATGAAATTTTAAATCAAAGAAGGCAACTTGTACCATAAACCAGCTTTCAAATGTCTGTAAATAAAGAAAAGTTTACCTCAGAAGCTGCATAACTGAACAACAAGAAAGGAGTTGTGAAAAACTCAAAGATAAATCCAATACCAAAGATTTGATTTTACAAAAGGTGTGGTGAGTCCAATAGTCTAGCCACTTGATCTTGAAAAACAAATTGACACCAAAAGGATCCTTCAAATCCCTTCACTTAGTTTCTAAAAATTCCAAGCCTTGTACCCTTCACTGCCTTTTTATCCCTTTTTTTATGCTTAATTCATGCCTCATTTTGTGTCATACACTGGTGTGATGTGACTTCTACGTTGTGATCATATTCTTCCAATTGTTCCTCTTCTCCTGATCGTTTAGTGTTTTCTATATTGAACGAACCTTCTCTGAAAAATTACACAAGATGCTTTTTTCATCCCTCTGAAAAATTTCCTTTCTCAGTTAACAATGCATTACATGTATAGCCAAGCATATTTGCAAGGTTTCACTAGACTTGCAATTATAAGTAGACCCGAATATTCCACAATCAGTGTAAATAATGGCTAGTAGAACTTATCTTCCTTACTCTCCTTACTCTCCAACATATCAAACAAATCAAATTTATAAGAGGAACTTATGCATTTCCTAATGAACTTAGAGGAAGAGAAGCCTATGGAATATAAGTGGAATAAATGCATTGCCTAGGTGTGTTATATAAGCCTCCAACAAATCATCTAAGATTAAAGAACCAATGATAACACATCTTGAGATGAAGTGAACTCTCCATGTAGAGTTGCATAGAGCTATTTTCCTTTATAATATATTATTTTCACTATTGTCGCATATCAAAGAAACATATTCATATCCAACCAGAGATGTCAATTTGATATTGTGTTGAAATTAACTACTGCTAGGCCTGCATATCTATAGACATATAAAGCAAGTTATTTGAGGACTTTTTCATCTCGTGCTATGAACAAACATGAAACCTTAAAATGCGACAACAAACAGATCTAGCATAAATGGTTCATAGGAATGCGTTGCCAAGCAGGTGAATTAATAGTATCACTTAATTGATCATCACTAGAACCCACCTTTACTTCCACTGGAAACTTGATATCGTAAATGTCTTCTCCACTAGATTTTTTGAGTTGTACTTGAACAGAGTTATAAGAATGCAACTCCTCTTCATCCCGTGGTGATTTACCTTTGACCAAGTCTTCATGATGCATTATAGTGTTTCAATGACACATAAATATGACTGAGATGCCTTTTGATTTACTCATAGAAGCTTCATTTAGTTTCTGTACGTTGTGTTTTGAAGACAAAATTTCATTAGCCACCTCTAACCTAATAGGGTAGTAGGATTGTAGTTTGACAAGGTAGCATGAATAAGATGTAATATGGTATTATGGTATTCTTAAATTAATTATAAGTAAGAATAATTCCAAATGTAATTAAAAACTGAATAAAAAATTTCCAAAAATTCCTAAGATTTAAAAGATGTGAGGTCTCTATACCACTCGAAAGATTTATCCTGCCACACATAGGTAGATGGATACCATACACAAAATGGTCAGATCGTCTTATGAAATGAGTTTTGTGCAAAGTTGTTAATCACCCAGAGTAGAAACAGGGAGATGTTAATCACCCCAGTTATAAACAGAAACAATTATGTCTTTCTATCAAGTCATTGTACCTGCCAACACAGGAAAAATTCTTTTTGGTCCTCTCAACAAGTAATTCATATCTAAGCGATATATGCTACAACCAAAATATATATCAAAAAAATTTGTAAGATAAAGGAAACATATTTCAGAGTAGAAAAGCTGGTGTGACCAGCACGCAAACCAATAACAAGCTGACATATTTCATTAACAAAGCTTTCTCATGAGCCAAGGCAACATTCATCTTCCTATGAAGGAGCTAGATTAAAAAATGAGGAAAACATTCTCTTGAAATGAGAAGGAGCTTCCATGTCATCTAAATATGAAAATCCAGACATGCGCCCAAAAGAATGGATAGCAATATGCTACAACCGAAGAGATGCCCCAAACTGAATCATATAAATACACAAACATTGAATGCATGCATAAGACAAATACATGTCTTTGTAATCATATCACTGACTACTGTAGAAAAAAACATCCAAATTTCAGTTGAGAAACTAATGAATTGAAAATGGAAACATAATTATTGGTGTTGTTTTTACATTCCAAGATAATTGTTGTCAAAATATGACATTTGAACTTGTTAAATAAAAAAGGACGTTGCAAACACAGAAGCACAATAAAATCCTACCATAGTTGAGAAGCTTCACACACCTACTATTATGCATGATGTATGTGATCTTTAGTGCAACTTTTATGAACAAACTCTTGACCTTCATATTTCTCAAGCCTAACTGAAGCTAAAACAATGCTACAGCAATATTGGAAAGTTAGAAGTTATATATATTCATCTAACAAAAAACATAACTGGTAGATTCACCTTCTATGTGTATGGTTGAAAATATCAACTACCTTGATGCATTTATCAAAATTGTACCACCAAGTCCTAGATTATTCTTATTGCCTTATAAAACCATTGTTTTCAAATAAATTCTAGTTATATTAAGAAAAGCAAAAAAGAATATTTTGGCAATTAGAGTGTTGTGAAAGACTGTAGAATTAAGTACTTATAGTAATCTTTACATATCCATGCAACAATAATTTTTCAAGAAAGAGTACACATGTACATAAAACCCTCTAAATTACCATTTAAAGTGAAATGTTTAATAAAAGAGGCTCACTGGAGATGCATTCAGATTAATGGGTGGATAAGAAAATTGTTGGGTAGTATGCTCTGTTCCAAATCAACTTCCACACTATAATTATTGGATATATTTCACATGAAAAAAAATACACACATATCCTGATTAATTCTAAAAGGACATTTGGCAAATAGACAAGGAACCAAGGACAGCAGGGTAGTACGAATGTCCATGCAAGTATGGGAGTTATCTATATAAGTTACTGTAAAGAGAGAAAACTTTGATGAAATAACATGTATTATTTTCTATAAAAGTAGAAGCATGTAGTGGACTAGAAAAAAAAAATGTTTGAAGTCCTTAAACCAAAGTGCATGTTTTTTTCCCTGTAGGAGAATTCCTAGTCGTAAATATAAGATGGTGTGTGTCATCTACACACCAATTGATATATAGATTTGGGATGCGATCAAGATAATATGTTCGAAGTTGCATGTTTTCATCCCTTTCATGTAAATGGATGAGGACATGCATGCAAGATTTAATCTTTTTAAGTAGTTGGAGAGTTGGACACATTTGCTTTAGAGGAAAAGTATGAGAGCATAGGAACTGTGCTTGTATATTCAAAAGAGAATCCTCTTCTTCATGTATTTGATGGAAAAATGTGTAGAGATGGGAAACATATTGTACATCCATCTCTTTGTGCAAGAAAAAGGAAAATGCGTAAGTGAACATGTCTAAATCCATTAATTAAAAGGGAAAACATAGAAGAAAAATAGTAGGAACCTTTTGAAAGTGAAAGTATATTATAAATAGAATAGGTAAAAACAAATAGAGATTTTAAGGTGTTAACAGGAGAGAGAATATGAAACATGTTCAAGTGAAATGAAAAGGAAGGAAATCTACAAAAGGGAGAAGGTCTTCAAGTAGTTTGATTCAAAGATTTGGAGATAAGGTATGTTTCTTATATTTTTCTCTGAAGCACGTAAGGATTTTCTTACATGTGTGCATTGTGTGTGAAGGATAAAGTTGGAGAGATGTAATTATCATTCAATGATATTACTCTAGATATGGTTGTGAATGTTAGGCCCTCACGATCAATCTTGCCAATGTTGATTACTTCCTTTTGTAGTGTCATGCCTTGTGATTTATGGATTGTTAGGCCCCATGCCATGCAAAGGGGCATTTGTGTATGAGATCCCCTCATTAGGGGGTGATTGGAACATATTTTGGATTTGAGGCATCCCATGGTGGAAATTTGTAGTGCATGAAATCAACAACAACAAATGATGGGAGTTCCAGAGACTGAGAACTAGGTGTGTAGAAAATAGAACCAACTTTCCCTATCAAACCATTAACAAGGCCTGCTTCAACCCACAAGTTGCTTGTTAAAATGACATGTTGACCAATACAGAGAAGCACTTATGTAGCCAGTTTCGCATATTCTTGGTTAGCGGAGAGAATTTGTGTCCTTTTCTCGACATAGTAGCATGAAATTGGTAGGTTCAATTTGTTTAGCATGGTTTTATTATGTAGTGTAATAGACCCATTTGTTGCATAGAGGTGCATATAATTAGAGAATGTTTGTAGCTCGTCTTGTGGAAGATTGGATTTTGAATGCATCATGAGAAATTTCTAATCATCCAATGTGGGGGTTGCATTGCAATGGTTGGAGAGGAGTTGGTGAAATGAAATCTTCTTACGGCTTGTTACTTGCTAGTGAAATATGTTGAAAGCATGACAACAGTATCGAAGCTCCACTAAAGAGAATTTCCACGAGAGGTGCCTACATACATTGGTGTATCTTTAACAGGTGGAAATTTCCTAAGGTCCCCCACAAGGATTATACATCATCCACCAAATGGGTTGTTTCTATTGGATGGGAATGCCTCTCACAAACGTTCATCAATCTGGGCAAGCATTTTTGGACCATTGAGGCTCATTTCATCAATGAGAATGTATTTGACATGCTAGAGGTGTTCTTGAAGGTTTAGTAGGGATTGACCTTCCAAATGTTGCATACAAGAGACAAGGATGTGAAGGTCATAATGTATGGTTAGGGAATTTATGTGGAATGTTGCAACACCTGTTGGAGTAAGCAAGAATAATGGGTTTTATCCACTGGTAGAGCTAGTTATAAAGGCATTTTTGAGGCAATCAATTAGGAAAGACTTGCCAGTTCCAGTGGTGCCTTGGATGAGCATCCTTAACGGTGCGGTGGAGGCATTGTTGGAGAAGTGGGAAAAAATGATATTGAATGTCATGGTCTGGCTTGGTGACAAGGAGGAAAGGGAATGTTGATTTGGGGAGGGAATTTGGTAGAGTGTTGTGGAGGAGAGGTTGAATTATATGAAGTGAATGGTCGTCTCTTGCAAGTGAGAAGGGATAAGGGAGTGGTCCCAATTATGGTTTGCATCAAAGTCATGATGGCTAAGTAGGTCAAGCTCATCAAGGAGGATGTTGTTACCTGGGTGGATTTGAGAGAGGAATTTATATTCATCCATGTCTATGGTGGCAGGGGGTGGGGGGGGGCCGGGGCGGTTGGGGTTGCATTTCATCAGAGAGAAATCATTAGAGTTGAAGAGGGGTGGTTTTGAAGGCGCCCGTTGAACATTCCATGATTAATACATGTTGCTTATTTGTTCCCAATTTGCAACAACTGCCTCAATTTCACAATTATCGTCAGGCAGTCTACAAAAAGGGTAGTACAAAAGGAGTTCACTCCAACAAAAGTCTACATAAAATTCTAAATCTTTGGCTTAATTGAGGTGTAACAAGGAATGACACATACAACCATGGGAGGGAACATGTGTTTCCATAGTGATGTATTACGATGGGAGGAGAATGACCAGGACCGTGTGACTTCAATAAGAGGCAATGACTCAAGCACATGAAGTATTTGCATGTATGAGGTGACGAAGGGTGTTTTTGGAAGATGGTCATCCAAGTTTTGTGAAACATGTTTGAAAATGTCTTTCTTAACATCGAGGGAGACAAAAGAATGATTGAATTGTGTTAGTGGGAATTTTTGGAGCATATGGAATGTTTCTTGTGAACCAATGTCCCTATTAGCAACCATTTCAGTTAGGAGTTTGCGGAAGACACTAACAGTAGGGGCATAAAGGGGGGGGACTCTGTGCAAGCCGTGCTAGCATCTGGTGGTAGATTTCAGACTTTGACTCTGCTTTCACTGCATACTTTGCAATGTAGTTCAAAACATCATGGTGCGAGAGAACCGATTGGAATTCAATGTTGGCCCTCCAGATTGCAAGCATATGAAAGTTGTGGACATTTAACTTTTCATCATTTATAGTAGGAGCATACATTTTCTGACCAGAAGCATCAATTTCTAAAGAAGAGGTCTCGCCCAATTCCAGAGGGCTCCCTAGCTGCAAGTAGTATAGTTATTTCTTTTGTGAAGGCATGTAGAGGAATGACAATCTATGTTCCTTTCAACGTAGTTCACAAGATCCTCATAGTCTCAGAGGACATTGGAGGAAAATTTTTCATTTGTCGCAAAGAGGCAGGGATTGCATATAGATGAGCGATGTATTCCAGGAGTCCTGTTCTGGAGGGGGCGAGAGTTTCAAGCAGTGATGTATGTATCGAAGAAATATTTGGTCGCACATACAATTGTATCTCTAGTCCAGTCAAGGGCGTCCATATCAAGTACATTTTCGAACCATAGGAACCCATGTATATGTGTAGAGCCTCTTTGTAGCCATTCATACCTTAGAAACTAAGATGGGAAGAAGTAAGAGGGATGCATGAAAGGAAAAGTACAAAAAGTAGAGAAGGGAAAACAATGGTATATTCATACTTGCACCAGAAATCCTTTACAAGGAATCCTTTTGGTAGGACCTCTTTTAAGAATATTGAGAATCTGCAATGGATGTATTGAGATGCATGATGAGGGTTTGCAACAATGTTTTGGATTCTCCACCGAGTTTGATCATTCGCATTAGATGGAGGAATGGAAGGCATGGCCATATGTAAGTCTTTCCATTTGGTATCAATTTCACTTAGTGTGAAGAAGAAGGTAGGGTTACCTTGTTGAATGATCATGTCACTAAGCTCTCCTCTAGCCCTAGTAAAAAAAAATGAATCCCACGCATGGATGAGCCGAAGCGCATAATCTGGTCTAGAATTGTTGAAGGTGGAGGTTGTTAATGGTGGTGGTGAAGGTTTACAACATTTGTTGGCAAGGTTTTTGCAAGGTCCCTTTTAATGAAGACAAAAGAAATTGCTTGGTTGTGATGCTGCATGATAAGGTTGTATAAGTAATATCTAAATATAAGATGTTGGCCAAAGTGATTTTCATGGTATCACATTAGATGCAAAGTGTATTCTTGCATATCAACTTTTGCAATTATTGGTTGGTTAATCATGGCATAGCTAGTGGGGAACAACGTGGGTAAGGCCATGGAGAAGAGGCCCTTTGTGTTGTATTCATTGACTGGAGAAACGCCAATAATGGGTCATTGAAATGAATGGGTGGCTGTGGAATTGGAGGATTCTATGTAGGCAAGTATTTCATCAATTTCCGGATGAGAATTTTCTAGTGTTTCAACAAATGAGGATGGTTGAAGGTCAGACATGCATGAGTGTAGGAGTTCATGATCAAGAGTTTCAAAGAGGGCTTCTTGGGGTGCAAGGGAGTTGGTGGTGAAACGACGTAGCATACCAGAAATTTCTGAAGGGGTAACAGGAAAAACATAAAGTGCAAGTGGGTTAAGTGGGTTAATATGAACATCTTTGTAGTATGGGTCATTTTCTAGCTTGAACTCCAAAGTTGCAAGAACATGTGATCTGCTGATAAAGAATTCATAGGATTTGTGGTCATTGCTGCTTTTATTGACAACAAGGTTGTCTATTTCTGAGAGGGTTCGGGGAAGGGAGGTGACAATATTAGTTATATATTGATGGAAGCTAATAGTATGGTCAGAATATTTAAATTCCCCTCCACGTGCATTGGTCACTTGAAGAACAAGGTTGACAAGAGCAATGAGCATCTATTCAACCTGAGTTAGGCAAGAGAGGACATGGGGTTGGTTTCCTGGGTCCATGTTTTTTTAGGAGAAAAAACAATGGAGAGTTCGCTTAGAGGCACACCTAGAATAGATAATGATACAATATTTTTATTTTATTTTCATAGATTGGTAAGCTTCATGACCAGTGGAACAAACTTGCATCAATCCTTTCATGGAAGCAAAAATGTGCATGATGAAGATGGTTGTTGTGGAATTTTTGGGAAGTTTAGGAGGAAGCCACGTGGGGGGGTGATTGTACATGGAAGGTGGGAGGTGAAGAAAGGCTAGGGTTTCAAAATGATTGGTCGGCAAGTGGACATGGAAGGGAAAACCAAATAGGTTGGGTGGAAGGTAAGGGAGGGAGGCAAATCTAGGAAGGAATGGGAATTTCATTTGGGTTGGCTTGATAGGGAAGGTTGGATTGGTGACTGTTGTAGAGAAGCTGACGATGTGCATTTATTCTATCTTTGTTAACTGCATAGTGGCATCATCATTGTTCCTTCTCCATACTATTCTCTAGGGTGGTTTTCATAGCTACTCAAACAAGAATTTTTTTTTCAAAATTAGAGGTGTAAGTGAATTAGGAGAAAAGGCAAGTTAATTATGCATATCAGGCGTTTCTTGTTTGTTTGTTTGAAGTTATATTTTTTTTTATGTTTTTTGTTTTTCATTACAAAACATAGTAACATATATATGGTGCGAGTGTTTCTTTTAGCGAAATTGCATTCACTACCTAACATGCCAAATATGAATTGCAGGTGTAATACAAAGTTACAAGAGAATGCTATTGATTTTTGTGTTGCATTTGTTGGAATTTAAATATTACATGCTGGTATGTTCAAATGACTACTATTAATTTTGGAAGCAATAACAATATGCATATTTGGCCTAGACTAAAGGAAGCCCATTTATGCATATGCCCATAATTATAAGCATTACTTGTGTATTGTTTTCCATACTAAGCATATCATATTCATATGCATTCAAATAATGTTTGTGGATTGCAAAGAAGATGAAAAATGAGAAAGGATTGCGAAATACAAGTGAGTGAATGCCCATATATTTACAATAGACGTTACAAGTGAGCGAATGGCCATATATGGACAAGGAAACAAAAAAAATCATGGTTGCCCATATGTTCATGAGAACCATTACAAGTGAGAGAGGGCCCATATAGTTACGAGAAAGAATTACAAAAGTAACCCGTACAGAAATTACCTGCATACGAATTTTAAAACGCATAAAATAAACAATGCGAGAGCATAACACATAAAACACATATACACAGAGATTTCCCCTGGATCCCAAAGCTGGGACTACCAGCTTGATTTTTCATTATATTCCTTTCAATGTTACAATACATATTTTTTACATGCCGAAGCATCTAATACCATGGACTGAAAACCATCGCGTCCAAAAAAGATGTGCGAAAACCATGCCCAAAACCATAGGTGGGTCTGCCATTTTTATTCCTCTACCTAGCCCTTCCATCATGAGAATGAAGAGGAAAGGTGAGAGCAGATGTCCTTGTTTGAGACCTCTAGAGGGTGTGAAGGTTCTTGATGGAGATCCATTATGTAGAATGGAAAAACTGGTCGTGTTGACGAGTGCCATAACCCATCTTATCCAATTTTGGTTGAAGCCGTAGGCTCTTATAAATTCTCTTATATAAGACCAACTTAGCTTGTCATAGGCTTTCGCTAGGTCCAAATAAATGGTCATACCAGCATGTTTGTTGCTTTTGAGAGAGTGTGCCACCTCATGAGCTTGGATGATGTTGTTGAGGATTTGTTTTCCTTCCACATAGCCCATTTTCTCCTCCGACATGAGAGATGGTAGAAGGGGCTTAAGTCTATTGGCTATCACTTTGGAAATAATTTTATACACCACATTACATAAGGCTATGGGTCTGAAACCATCCGGAGTCATGGCATTTTCCTGTTTTGGGATCAAAGCTATGAAGGAAGTATTAAGAGCCCTCAGCATCTTTTTGGATTTTCTTGAGTCCTCCAAAACCTCAAGGATATCATGTTTGACTGTTTCCCATCATTCTTTAAAGAAGTCTACATTGAATGCATCTGGGCCTGGGGCTTTTCCATTTTGCATTTCATTAATCACTTCACTGACCTCCTCTTCCGACACTAGCCTGTTAAGATTATGGGTGTCCTCTCTGGTAACCAACTGAGGGATATACTGAGTGAAATGGTCGATGAACCTGGATCTATCCTCTAGAGGCTCCTCTTCTATAGTGAGGAAGTGTTGTTCAAGGACTGATTCCATGTCGCTGTGAGAGACAAGCTCTGTCCCTTGAGAAGCTTTGAGCTTTGTGATTCTATTGTGTGCCTATGAGCCATGGTGGATTTATGAAAGAAATTTGTGTTGCTTTCTCCCTCCACTGTATTATTGATTTCTGTCTCCAAAAAAATTTCCTCCTGCAATCATCAATCTTCCCATTCTTTCTGCAAAGAGTCACTTACCTTTTGCCTCTCCTCGGTAAAGCCATATGTGATGTTGATCTAATTGATCTCCTAGAGCTTCTACTCAGCTTCTCTTTTGGCTTTGAAGATATCGCCAAATTCCTTTTTGTTCCACTCTTTAAGTCTAGATTTGATGTGTTTGAGTTTTTGTTGGAGCATGAACATTCTACTGCCTTGAATGTTCAAATCCTCTCTCCACCATTTGTCAATATTACTGGTGAATTGAGGGTGAGAGAGCTAGTAATTTCCAAACCTAAAAGGTCTGTTTCTTGGTGTGCCTGTAAAGGTGGCTTGTAGCTATACAGGCTAGTGGTCTGATCCTCCAAAGAGCATAATAGAAGCTGTTATGGTAGGGCTTGTGAGAATGAGGTCCTCTAAAATAATAAATCTATCAAGTTTGGAGGAAACTTGAGAAGCCCATGTCCTCTTGTTTTTCCAGGTGAAGGTCCCATTTATTGCTTGTGTCCACTAGCCCCATGTTCATAATGAAGTCTTGGAAGGCCATGGAGTCTGTTCCTTGCTGTCTAATACCACCTTTTTTCTCTAAAAGAGATCTTATCATGTTAAAATCTCCTGCAATGATCCAGGGTATATTGGGGTGTCTTGCTCTTATATCCTCAAGGGAGATGAGAAGCTTGAGTTTGTCTGCTTGCTTTTTGGGTCCATAAAAAATTGTGATCATGTATATTTCCTTATCACCTACAGGTTGACATACCAAAGAAAGATAGTTCCTGGATGCTGAAGCATCCAGGATTCCAAATTTCTGTAGATCCCGCAACGTGAGAATCCCCCCCTGCCGAGTTGTCTGCTTTAACCTCTATATACTCATACTTTATTAGCCATCTATTATGAATTTCTCTAATATTATCCATCGAGCATTTTGTCTCTTGAATAGAAACCATATCTCGTCTTTCTTCTTTAATTCTATTACTAAGATTTCTTTGTCTCCTCCTATTTCTTATGCCTCTAATATTCTAGGTTGTGGGCTTCATTAAGAAAGGTTAGTAAAGGAATAAATGGTAAGATCTTTCATCTTACCTGAGTTAATCAATAGTTTTCCACATTCGTTCAGAAGCTCATTCTATATTTTTCTTTCTCTTTTTACATTCTCCATCATTTTGACTCCATTGTGCTCCTAGCTTTCATGATTTCATTTAACTCCAGCTCCCTTCGATTGTGATCTCCATAGAAAGAGCTGTTGCACTCTATCATTATCCTCTTTTGGTAGGGAATCCACTCCTATGATTGTCCCTTATTCCAGATTTTTTTCTGGATCTAGATTTTCCCTATCTAGAATCTCCTGCAATTCATGGTCCTTCGTTCTTGCTTCACTTGGAGTCATCTCATGGTCCCTACATATCTCCATATAGCTTGGTTGATCGTCCTTTTGCTGGATGTTTACTGTGATATCTTCCATTTCAACTTTCTTTTCCTTCTCATTGATTATGTTCTCCTTATCCTATATTGTTTCCTTGTTCCCCTCTTCTTCCTCTAGGATCTTGAACCGATTATGCCTTGAATGTTTGTCCTCATTCATCTTCTTTTGTGGACATTTACTACCCTTCCCTTTGCCGCCAACCTTGGTGAAACCCTCATGATTTTTATCTACAATAGCTTTCACATTTCCTTCTATATTGTTTGTTGGGCTATCTCTGAATAAATTCCCATGTTTATCATATACTTCTAAAATTATCGCTTTCGGAAGGGTTCCAGATAAGTCCATTTCCACACATATTCGAGCGAAGGAGGTATATCTTCCTTTCAGAGTTGCCTCTGAGATCTTTAGAAAATGTCCCAGCTTGTTGCCTATTGTTTTCAGAGATTCCAGTAGCCAATAATCCTAAGGAAGGGAGTATATTCTAATCCATACCGGTAACAAAGTGAATGTTTCACGTTCTGGGACAAAGTTCATCATCCATGGCTGCATGTAGAGTCCTACAACAATGTAGAAATATGGCTCTCCTTCGAACACTCTATCTTTATCCTCTAGGCTCATGAAAACCACTGTGAAGAAGCCCTTAGATCCAAAATGGAGGTGTATTTCCCCCTTTGGCTTCCAATGACTACTTATCCAGACATGTAACGCCCTCTCCATCGGCCATAACTCCATGAATTTTCATATGATCACATGTTCTGTCATATGATCCCTATGCGCTTGAAGCGCTGGATCGTTCAATATGACCCAGGGAATGGTACTCGACTTGGGTTTGCAGACCACTGTTGTCCTTATGGAAGTGGGTTTATCACTGCTACCTCCATTCTCCTCCTCCTTATGTATTTCCGGTTGTTCTCCTTCCTGTTCCTGAAGTCTGTTTCTTCCTAATGTTCCCTTGCTTCTTGCCTCTGATACCTTCTCCAGAGGTTTCTTAAAATGTTGTTTTCCCACATCCTTACCTCTATCTGTAACTACCTTACTGTAGGAGGGAGCCGCACTCCCACCTGCGTGTCCCGCCATGGTACCCAATTTCAAAATCCTATCGCCAATTCCAATCCTAGCTAAAGTTCGTGGTCTCTATCCATAATAATGATCAATTCCAAAATTATACTTAGTATTAAATAGTTGAGTAAATGTTTTGAAACATTATTATATTTAGTTGAATGTTTGTGGTTTAAAAAAAAAACTTCTTCGAATAATCTGACAAGAAATAATTGATGAGATAATGAAAAGACATATATAATTAACTAAATTATAACTTTATTTTAAATTCTATTACTATTACCTTTAAAAAAACAGATAACAATATTTTTAACCATGGTGGTTCACCCCAATTTTACCATGGAAATTCTTAACCCGTGAATGAGATTTTTTACAATATCATGAATTATTAATATCACATGTCTAAAGAATCATAAATCATGTTTATATGACGTTTTTTTAATTAATATGACAAAAGGGTATAACTACTTTTGAGTAAATTTCAGCATTGATATGTGACTACTACTAATAACATTTTAGAACATTCCATCTAATTTAGGTCTCTACCATCCACCTAATATTTATTGATAATTAAATTGAAATTTTAAAAACCTTATTTCAAAATAAAAAGGACTATTTGAGTAATTATAAAAAAATGTAACTATATAAAAACATAATTATTTTAAATCACTCTATGAAAACTTGTCAAGAAAAATAAAAATATCTATATCATTACAAAAATATATAATTATTATAGGAGAATGAGAAAATATATTTAACTACAAAGATGTATGACTATGTAAAAACACAATTCTTGTGAATGATTATATGAAAATTTACCTCTCTAGCAATACACGATACATATAGTTACAATCATATAATTATGAATACATGAATGACGAGCACTTGTAAGTCACGTTTAATATTGTTTGTTTGAAGTTAGGTATTTTTCATTACGTTAATAGAGGATTACATAGACAAAAAAATTCTACTGGCCTAACTGAAGGGATACTAGACCATTAATATAAGTTTAGAGTCTTGAGTTTTTCAAGACCTTGTTTAACTATGACATATTTTAAATAGAAACTTACAAAAATAGACTAGCTATAAAAAACCCTCATATACATTGAGATGAGAAGACAAAAAAAAACTACTAGTGCTGCAAGTTAAAAATCGATGAGTCATTACAATTATTGGGAAGAATCTTCAAGAATTTGCACAACAATAAATTCCAAATTAATTTGTCCTTGAACTAAATTGAGAATTAAATCAAAATTATATTCTCATAGAAACTTTTAATAGTTAAATAAGTTAAGTTGACTTAGTTGGTTTAGGAAAATTAAGTTGGAAGTCTGTCTAGAGTCATGTAAAGTGATTCCTAAATTTTAGGGGCCCAAGTTGAGTTATTTTGAGTTGTGATTAATTAACTCAATCTAACTGTGTTATAGTGAGTTAAACTAGTTTTAACTCTTGGAGGAACTAGTCAGAGGTGTAGTAGTGGGAATGAGAACCAATGCATCCTTAGTGCCACTCTAGTTAACTGAACATTCACTCATAAATAACTCATGCAAGTCAGTTCAAAGGAAGACCTAGTTGAGATTAGAGTTCATGGGCAATGTACTATAAGTTGTATAATTTTTTGAATTATACAAATGGTGCATGGAATCAGTTGAGGGCCTATGGATGGATTGCGTAGTCATGGGTGGATAATTTCCCAATTAAATATGGGATAATTCTCTTAGGAATTGTGCAAGGAAGTAGGGTCTTGGCAAGTTTTAGTGTTGGTATCTTCATCCCTCCATCAGAGATCAAAATTTTCTTTTTTCATGCATTCTAGGTGTCTCATCCGATCAACTGCATTCCATTAGGTCATGGATCATCTAATGGTAGTGGTTCTTTATCAATTTCCCTCATGCTTTTCATCTATTGGCCTATTTGCACATGTACAGATCATTTGCTGTCATTTTTATTTCATTTCAGTTGCAAAAGTCATTTTAGGGTTTCAAGTCTCATTAGGTCTGGGGTTTGCCACCATAGTCATGTAAAATATAAATAATGGTCAGCATGAACATGAGGAGGTCGAATAAGGTCTCAGCATCAGAATTTCAATAATGATATACTCAGTAATTGATTTTTCCTCAAAACTCTGTTTTGAGGAAAAATAGAGTTTTTATGTCCTATGTATAAAAATTTCATGTAATTTTTAATTTCCTATATGTAATAAGTTCATAAATGCAACACTGGGTCACCTTGCCAAACTCCTGCACTCCATCTCCTACAAAAGAGACAAGAAAATCCAAGCATTACTCCATCAAATGTCAAAAAGAGAGCCGAACTGCAAAATAGAGTTTTTAAAGAACAAAGTGAAAAAGAAAACTTTAGAATTGGGTTTTCTAAATGAAAAATTAAAGTCAAAAGCATATAAAGTGCTCGTTTGTGTTAAAGACTTCATTTGTGCTCAAAGTGAGAGAGAACGAAGAGAAAATCACATTTTGAGGCAAATAGAGGAAAATTGCAGCAAAGTTCTGAGATTTCTCTTAGCGCGGCGCACCTGGGTATTGGCGCGGCGCACCAGTCTGCAAAGCCAAAAAATGCTTTCAAATGACCTTCTAAAAGCTCCAAAAGTTTGGAACATTATTCCTCCAAGTAAGTAAACCCTCCAAATTTTCCATAAAAAGAGAATTGATCATCATAGATGGTGTATTGATAGGTGAAAAATTAAACCCTAATTTGCTTCATAGTTGCATTGCAAAATTGTCTAGGGTTTTGTAATCTTGTCATACTTGTTGTTTTTACTCCCCTACATAATTCTCCCATATCCCATTCCTTTCTAGAAATTTCCCTAATCTTGTTCCCCTTTCCCTCTCTCATTCACACTCATCTTACTCCCTTTTTCCCCAAACCCTAAAACCCTAACGCCTAATTCCCACTATTCCCCAAACCTTAATCCTCATTATTAAAACCCTATCACTCCCTAATAACCCTACAGTAAGCATCAAAACCTTCCACTCATCAGTCCCATTCATCAAATCCTAAAGAAGAAAACAACAGTCAACTATTCTTGAAATAAAATCTCTTCATACTCATCATTTTGCACCATACAGTGGCAAACATGGAAACAGATTCATCTTATGAAAGGGATGAGGAAACTGTGAGTGATTCCTCCCAAGAGATTCATGCACCAAGGAAACCACATAAGGGAGGAAAACACATCCGAGAGGATCCCACTACACTCGTAGAGTTATTGGATTTTCCCCTTGCAGTAACATGCTTCAAACATTACTCTTGCTACTAGTTTTGTGAGATGGTGGAGAGGGTGAAATACCACAATGAACTTGCTAGACTATTTGTCCTTCATCTTCACAATGGCTAGGTGAACTTAGCAGGTGTTTCCTTTACTTTGACACCCGAAACTATAGCTGTAGCAAAAGGTATTCCAAATGCAGGTGAACAGTGGAACAAATGACAACATGTGAGCAAAGAAGATTATGAGGCTTATATCAAGGCTAGTTATCAAAGGAAAATCAGTAGGGTCTTTCCTTTCAGATACCTACACGACACTTATGCTCCACTCATGAAGCTCATTATCAAATAATTCAGCTGTGAAGGTAGATTTTCTTGCTTGTACACTTCTCATGTTAGACTATTGATGCATTTCACTAGAGTGAGGATGATGAACCTCCCCTATTTCATATGCAGAAATATTGAGAAAATGGCTACGTTGGTGCAAAGAAAACCTCTTCATCAACAGTTCAATAGAATTTATCATTTTTCATTGATCAAAATTGTTGTGTTGCATCAGCTCATGTTGTTGAATGTTTCATGAGACACTTTCATTTCACATGAGGTTTTCAAAAGCTCTTAAGTGACCCCATCAATATTTCAAGAGGAAGGAGGGCCTTCAAATCAGCAAGAAGTTCATGAGACTCAAACTACAAGTGTGCCAGTATTTTTCACTTATGAAAAGGGCACAAGGAGGCTATTTACAGCTGCAAGATGAGTATTATCTCCACCTCGGGTGGAAGGGGTCTTGTTTCCTTCATCAGACAACAAGAAAATGCTATCTTCACCCGGGGTGACAGGGGCTTTGCCTTCTTCTTCAGGAGAGTAGGAAAAGGATAAAGGGAAGCAACTATTGCATGAGGAAGGGACTTTTGAAGGTCAAGAGAGAGATTTCATTTTAATTCAGGAGGAGGATATTGATTTGGGATCCCAAAGCTCAAAACTCAAGGAGATCATCAAAGAACAAGAAGCTGACATCCATGACTTATCTCTTAACCTTGAAAGAGCTAAGTGGATCATTAATTACCTTGAGCAATGGAACAATTAGTAGGAGGATAAACAAACAATCATGGAGCTACAAACCATAAGGGAAAACAAGCAAGCAGCAAAAAGAAAGAAAGTCAAATTGACACCCATTGATCAAGAGATTGATGCTCACTGGGAATCTTGGCTAGAGAGGGTGAATATGCACTTGGAGAATTTGCATGAGAAATCCAATAAGGAGAAAAAGATGTTGCGGCACATGGCTTATCACTATTTGGCACGAAACAAAATTTGCAAAATTAGGATAACGTTCCTAAAAGCCAAGTTGAAGAAGACTTTGAGGAGCAAGAAAGAGCAAGATAAGTTCAATATCTTGGCTAAAGCTTCATTGGCCCAGCATAGTACTTGATGTAGATCAGTCATGCCAAATTTCAAGAAATTTGGCAAACGTTTTGGCAATTTTGAATTTTTCAAGGAGAAAACAGGTTTTTCCGGCAGGTGCGTAGCGCCACCTTGCGCTTGCTTTCGATAGGGACCTCCTCTAGAGGAAAAATTTGCATTTTTGGATTCCTCATGAAAAATTATACATGCTCAGAAATTACTAGGAAAATTTAACAAGTTTTGGATCACCTAAAGGGTCAAAAACACCTCAAAAATGCCCTCTCTGCCACTTTTTGGTCACACAGGAAGCAGTGTTCGGAGAACTGATATTTGGAGGGGCATATGGGCACCAAATTCAAAGATTCCACTTATCCTAGAAAGTAGACAGATATACCTTTCCAAAAAGCCAACTTGTAGTAAATTTAGTGAAGGGGAAGGCCTCCAAATTTAGCTGGGAAAAGGAGTTATGCACAGAAAAAGTGGCGCTACACACAGGATGAAAAAGTGCCAATTTTGCTCAAAAACTCTGTTTTTCACCTAGTTTTCTTCCAGTTTGACTTTTTCTCTATTATGGTCAAACTCATGATGTTACATGATGTAAATTGATGTACTATGATGTAAAAATGATAAAAATTGACTTGATAAGGTAGATACATTAGTTGTAGGTGGTTTGGAGTTGAATGAACCAGTTTCCTAGGTTTTAGACGCAAGCTACTCCACTGCCTATTTTTGTTTTCCTAGTTTAGATATGGTTGAATCCACCCCTCTTCTCATGGATTTGACCCCTGATGGATAGCACAGGTGGTTTGGAGGTCTATATCATGTGTTTTTCCAGTCATTTTCAAATGTTGGACTCTTGTGAATGCTTTGAGCATTATTTTTACATTCATCTCTGCAGTTTGGCAAGGAAATAGCCCAGGGTTTGCAGCATTTTGTGGGACTCTTGTGGCAAGGTGATTTAGTATTGTTTTTCCTTCTACGATTCAAGTTACCATGTGTTTATGTGTACCATCATCCCTCTCTTTTCAACTTAACTAAATGAATCAAGTATAAAGGTGTAATTCATTGATGTTGCAATGATCTACCTTAGGGTTTATTTGGTTTTACATGTTTTCAACTGTTTGAAGAGGATTATTGATAATTTCATGTCCTATCCAGTCTTAAGACATTCCATTTCACTTATTTCAAAGTACTAAAGCATTTTCCTACCTATCCCCACAGAAACCTTTGCAAGACTGAGTCCCATTCCCCGAACCCAAAACTGCCTTTCACTTTTGATCCAACAAACCAACATAAAATTCAATCAAACTCCTCTGAGCATATACCTAGCCTAAAATTAGTCTTTACATCAGTCATCTCAAACCTAATTTTCTATATTTTCCTAATATTGACAAGGAGAGAGCCCTCTCCCGACCTAGTAGGGCTAGCTACCAAGTTAAGCATGGTTTGATGTTACCCTAGACTTGCCTTTCTCAGCCTGAGGTAGATTTAGGCACTAATAGAAAGCAACAAAATTAGCTAAGTGTTGGCTTGAGATGGCTTGTGAGGTATAGAGTTAGATTTTGCTAGTGCAGGAATTGTTTGGGTTGAAAAAGAATTGTATTTTCTTCTCAAATCTTCTTGTTAATGCAATACAGATAGTTAGGTTTTTTAGCATTTTCTTTACCTAGAGAAATATTGTTTTATATGTGATTGATATTCTTCCTTTTCTACTTATTGTTTTCATTGATCAATTTTGGTTCCCGCTAAAGAGTGGAGTAGATTCTTGTATCATGTTTTAGTATATCACATCATTTGTTGAATCTACAATAAAAAATATACATGGTATCAGAGCTAAAGATAGTATAGAAGAGGAGAATTCAAGTTTTTTGTGCAGGTGAAATTGAATTTTCAAGTTCATACTTCAGATTCAGCAATAGTTCATTATATTGTTTGAGAATTGAGTATGCCCCTGAGGGAAACTCAAATTACATAGCTTGGAAGGATAGGATGGAGGCAATGTTGGAATACATTAGCCTCAAGGAATTCATATATCATGATATTTCGAAGCCTATAGCATATGATGCTAAAGATCTGGCTAAATGGAGAAAGTGTGTGGCAAAAGTGAGAAGGATTATTTTGGAAGGAGTTTGAGATCACGTTGTCTCAAATCTCCATGGTAAGGAGACTTAATTTGCAATGTGGAAGGCAATGACAGACCCATTTCAAAATAGAAGTAACCATAGGAAGCTGGCACTAAATGAAAAAAATCAGAAATATCGACATCGAGAAGGGTGACACAATTCTAAAGTACGTTACCAAGTTCACCCTATGTCGGTATGAGCTTGGAAGTTTCATGATTACTGTTGTTGAAGATGATTTGGTGAGCCTAATGTTTCTAGGACTTCCAAAGAGATGACACAATTACGATGCTTTGATAATGGGAGGGAGAAGCTACCATAGTGGGAGTGGTTGTGCTCCAACTTGATACAGGAAGAGATTCAACGGAACACCAGAGACAGATTCTCATCAAAGCATGATGATGAGGAGAATTGTTCCTTAGTGGGTAAGGAAAAGAAAGGGAAGGGGAAGTCATCCCATTCCAAATAATATTCATTTCAAGGCACCGAGAAGAACAACATGTCGAAAGTCAAGTGCTTTCACTATCATGAGTTGGGACATTTTTCCACAAAGTGTCCACTCAAGAAGGTTGGTAGAAGCACTCAAGGGGAGCGGCATGTGAGCCTCTTACTTCAGAATTTGAACTGGACATTACCCTCATCGCTTGTATGGTGTCATCGATGATGGGTAGTGTGCGGTACCTGGACAATGGATCTTCATTAAATTGGAGGAGAAGGATCTCGAGATGCATATTGAGATGGGTGTAGATGGGATGTATAGCACTACAGGGATTGGTATAGTTAGCTTTAAGTGAGAGTTAGGTTATCCCCTCACTTTGCAAGAGTTATGTATATTCCTAGGCTGAATAAGAGCTTGGTATTTGTTGCCGTGTTAGAGGATAGAGGCCATGATGTGATATTTCATAAGGGAAAGGCATTCCTTTGTCACATAGCCACGTGATAGGTGAGGAGGATAGGGTTTCAATGGAAGAATCTCTACAAGTTGTAGGTATAATATTGTGATACCTTGAGCACAAAAGTAGAGAATATGTAGAGCCAAGACGTCTATGATTTGTGGCATAAGAGGTTGGCTCATGTTCTCCATGGCACTTTGAAGATAATGTATCAAATTTCTACATGTCTTCGCAAGGGTACAATAGAGCAGGTAGACACATGGAAAGGGTGTACATTAGGAAAATAAACAAAATCTTCCTTTCATGAAAAATATAGTTGAGCACAGGAAATCCTCAATTGAGTTCACTCAGATGTGTATGGACCATTCTCGACAGCATCCATGGCCAAGCAGAAGTATTATGTTATATTTTTTGATGACTTTTCTCGTAAGTGTTGGATCTTCTTCATGCAGAAGAAAGATCAGACTTTTGAAAAGTTTTATGAATTTAAAGAAATGGTAAAGAAAGATACTGGAAGGAATGTTAAAGCTCTCAGGAGTGATAATGGTGGAGAGTATGTGTTGAATGAGTTTAAAAACTTTTGTGCATCAGAAGGTATTAAGCATGAGTTGATAGCACCTCATAAACCACAACAGAATGGGGTGGATGAAAGGAAGAACATAAGAATTGTAGGAGTGGCACCGGTGATGTTGCATGATCAGGGCCTACCACTACACTTGTGGGTTGAATCATTAAACACAATCCTTTATTTGCAAAAGAAAAGACCTCATCAAATTCTTGGGATAAGTAAACTAGATGAGGCGTTTTTAGGGAATAAACTAGATGTGGGACACATAAGGATTTTTGGTTCATCAATATGCTACCATGTAACCAAAGATGCATGGAAAAATCTTGAGACAACAGTTGAGTTGGGGATATTTGTGGGGTAGACTGATACACCTCACAATTATCGGGTGCACCTCCTAAGCAACAGGATGACAGTGGTTCACCAAGATATAAAATTTGATGAAGAGAAGGCCATGAGATGTTCCCTTGAGAGGGAGCTTCATCTACAACCGTTTGAGCAGATTCTAGCTCCAAAGGAGGAACCTCGGGATGATGTGGAGCAACCACATGCAGAGGAGCAGGGAGTGGAGACACCCACTCATGCAGAGTCTTCCAGAGATGGGAGAAAGCACACCAGAGTGGTTCACAGGTTATTGCATGATGTTAGAGAGAACGTGGGAGCACCCACATCACAATACATGTAGAGGAGGTTAGCGAAGAGGCACACTAGATACATCGCCCTCGTGAGCGGATGTGTAGGTAATGAGCCATCCTCTTTTGAGGAAGCAGTGCAGAAACAAGTTTGGTTTGATGCAATTGTTGATGAGTATGACTCCATTGTTAGGAACAATGTTTGGGATGTGGTCCGAAGATCAATAAACATGTCAGTGGTGAGTTCCTAATGGATTTAAAAAGTAAAGCAAGTAGCAAATGGTAGTATGGAGAAACACAATGTAAAGTTTGTGGCCAAGAGGTTTTTCTTAGGTGGAGGGGATTGATTACAATGATACTTTTTCTCCTGTTACAAGCTACTCATCAATCAGATCCATTCTAGCACTGTCAAGACAGATGGGATGGAATATACATCAAATGGATATAAATATAGGATTCCTCAATGACATGATTGAGGAAGATGCTTATATTGAGCATCCTGGAGGATTTGAGACCTTCAATAGAGAGTCACATGTTTTCCAACTCAAGTGAGTGTTGTATGGACTGAAGCGAGCACCCTATGATTATTACACTAGGATCGATAGTTATTTAACTAGGTTGGGCTTCACCATAAGTGAAGCAGATGTGAACCTTTACCATATTATGGTTGAAGGTAAATTGTTGATTATTATTTTATATGTCGACAATATGATTATGACAGGTGATGATAAGCTGATCAAGTCTTGCAAAGAGGATCTTGCAAGAGAGTTCGAAAAGAAGGACTTGGGGCTCATGCACTACTTTATGGATATGGATGTATGGCAAGGTGATGAGGAACTTTTCGTCTCTCAGGGAAAGTATGCCAATGAGATACTCAAAAGGTTCCACATGGAGAGCAGTAAAATCATGGAGACTCCTCTAGTAGGTAACTAGAGGAAGGAGGATGCTACTTCCAGTGAAGTAGTGGAGGCTACTATTTATAGGCAACTTGTGGGTTCACTCATGTATTTGGTGAGCACATGACCAGGCATGTGTTATGTAGTTAACCAGCTTAGTCAAGTGATGGTTAAGTTGACCAAGATGTATTGGAAGGCAACCAAACATATGTTGAGATACCTCAGGGGCACTACTTAGTATGATTTATGGTACAAACGGACAAAGGGAATGAAGCTTCAACGCTTCACAAATGTAGATTGGGCAGGGATTGCATCCGACAGGAATAGCACATCAGGCACGATCTTCAGTATTGGGTCAATAGCTATTTCTTGCTACAATAAGAAATAGAGATCAGTTGCACTCAATTCAATAGAAGCAGAGTACATGGTTGTTAGTCAAGCAGCTTCTGAGGCTACCTAGATGCGGAAGATTCTTGTTGGTTTGTTTTGTCAGCGGATGGTTCCAACTGTGATTTACTGTGACAACCAGAGTTGTATCAAACTCTCTAAGAATCCATTTTTTCATTATCGATCCAAGTGTATTGATATCCGGTATCATCATTTTCGAGATTGTGTGTAGAGGAGAATTATGTTGCTTGAGTACATTCCCATAAAGAAACCTGATGCATATATTTTGACAAAGGCACTGTCAAGATGAAAATTCAAGTTTCACAGAGGCAGTATTGAGGTAGAAGATAATCCCTTTATTTTTTAGAGGGAGTGTTAAAAATAGCAACTAGAAATTCCAATTTAATTTTTCCTTGAATTAAATTGTGAATTAAATCGAAATTCTATTCTCATAGTAACTTGTAATAGTTAACTAAGTTAAGTTGAACTAGTTGGCTTAGGAAATTCGAGTTGGAAGTCTATCTAGAGTCATGCAGATTGTTCCCTAAATTCTAGGCGTGTAGGTTGAGTTCTTTTGATTTGTAATTAATTAACTCAGTCTAACTGAGTTATAGCCAGTTAAACTAGTTCTCATGGTGAGAGGAACTAGTAGGCGTTCTAGTAGTGGGGATGGGCACTAGTGCATCCTTAATGCCACACCAGTTAATTGATGATTCACTCATAAATAATTCATGCATGTCAGTTCAGAGGAAGACCAAATTGATATTTGAGTTCAAGGATAGTGTACTATCAATTGTATAAGTTTCCAAGTTGTACGTATTGTGCATGCAATCAATTGAGGCCATATGGATGGATTGTGCAGTCATGGGTGGAGAATTTCCAAATTAAATATGGACTAATTATCTCAGGAATTGTGCAAGGAGGCAGGGGCTTGGCAGGAAATAGAATTCGCTAAGTGTTGGCTTGAGTTGGCTTGTAAGGTATAGAATTATATTGTACTAGTGCAAGAACTGTTCGGCTTGAAAAAGCATTGCATTTCCTTCTCAAATCTTCTGGTTAATGTAATATATATAGTTGGGGTTTTTACCAATTGCGTTCCCTAGAGAAATATTGTGTTATGTGCGATTGATATTATTCCTTTTCTTCTTAGTGTTTTCATCAATCAATTTTGGTTTATGCTGAAGAGAATAGTATATTCTTGTCTTCTGTCTTAGCATATCACATAAGCTATCAAATCTAAAGAAAAAAACTCTACAGGTTGGTCTCCTAGCTAAAATAGTCAACTTGCGATCTATATTGTCAATTTTTCCCTCCATATTTACCAATATGATATATTTCTCTGGTTGAGTCCTCGTGTACCTCCTCATGTGGCCTGCAATATTCAAATGTTTTTTAACCATGTCCTAACTTCATTCCATGATCAATGAATTGATGGGAGTGTATGCAATGTGCCAAGTATAGTGGGAGTCACAACACCTTTTTGTGTGAGTTGGTATCACATAAAGGTGAGGGGGAGAGGGCGGGATGCCTACTCTTGGGAATCATCCTTCGGGGATAAGGTCCTTTTCATCTAGGTATTGAGAGAGTTCAAATGGATTATGGAATTTCCTCACTCCAATCCAAGTCAAGGGGATGAGTTGTTATGGTGAGACCAAAATTTGCTAGTTTGTCAGTTAATTTATTGTCTTTCCTATAGACATGGGAGAGGAGGGGAGATGTCAATTTTTCCAAGGGTTTTGTAGTATTACATATGCAATCTTCAAAGCTCCAGCTCTTAGAGACTCTAGAAGGATTTGATCCACATTCTATTTTTCAGAAGATATTGATAATGTTCTTGGAATCTCCTTCAATAACGAGCTTGTGAAATTGTTTGTAGATAATGATTGAGAGACCCTCCTCTAGTGCTTCATTTTAGCAACAATATTAGCGTTGACGCCTATGGAACCTACATAAACATGTATAATCTTCCAATTAGAGTTATGAAAGGCTCTAGCATAACTTGCTTGGCATGGATTTCCTTTTTAGGCCTTGTCAAAGATAAGTTTGATGAAGTCCTCCAAAGAGGGGGGGGGGGGGGGCGCACTAGAAAGAAGAAATGGAAGGGACAAAATTAGGGATAGATACAATCTTCCATAAGGAATAGGGAATGAGACTCATTTTTGTTATAATCAAGTTTTCGGGTTGGTTGTATTCGCAATCATTGGATGACCAAGGAAGAGAAGAAATTATTTACCTTATTTTATTAGGATAGCTCTCCAAATAAATTCTATGGAGGCCTTGATATTATTAAATGTTAATTTGCTATACTCCTTCCAAATATCCCATAAAATGAATATTAGGACAATTTTCCATGCTTTGTTGACAATGGGATTAGTAAAATGGGAGTTACACTAGAATTGTAGAGTGGACAGGAAATTATTTTGTATTTTGTCGATCTATTGAAAGAGAATAACAATGTCGTCCCAGATAAAAGAAAAGAAGTTGTAGATGTTGAGAATATTCTTGGCATTTTTTGAATTAGAGAAACAAATAATAAATATTGAGGGGCCTTGAAAACCAAAACTTTGTATATTGTCCCATGTTAAAGTTATATTCCATAATAGAAGCTACAGAAAAAGAGTTATTTTGGGCAAGTGCTTGAGATTCCATAGTTTATGCCATTTTAATTGATTTTCCTCATTGTTGTTTCTTGTGAGAATACTGTAAACTTCAAAGAGTCTATAATTTCCTAAAAGATGATACACCCATCAAAGAATAGTGTTTCCCTTTTGAACCACAATTATTTTATTTTCTAATTCTTGATAACTATGCTTTCATTTTGGGAGGGAGTCTCAATCCATTCCCTATATGAATTCCAATTATACCATTGGGAATCGCAGGGGGATGAGTCCCAATAATGTGCAACTAATATTTGGTCCCTATGGATGAACACGAGAATAGGGAGTCCCTGATTAGGTGGTGTTTCTCATTCTGAGCTAATTTTGGCCACTCATTTCATAAGTCACCCAAAAAAAATATATTGTTCCCATTTCCATTTTCAAAAAACTATGCTCCTAGAAAATATGTTTGTTACTCCAAGCAACATTCTAGATATGAGACCCACAAATGTTTCCTACCATTCTAATGAGTTGATATCAATGTATATTAGATGAATTCTTACATTTCCATCTTTTTCTCCATAAACCCTATGGGTTTTTTATCCATCTCCACTAGTTTTAACACTTATGGCACTCTTAAATATATCTAGATCATGAAGAGAAAGGCCTCCATTTTTTCGGATGACATATTTTATCCCATGCAGCTGGAGCCCATTTTCAGTCTATTTTAGCACCCCCATAGAGGAATTTTCACTGAATATTTATGATATTGTTTCGGATGGATTTTGGGGCTTCCATTGCTAAGAGAATATAGATGGTGAGGGATTAAAGGATAGTTTTGAGAAAGATCAAGAGGCAAGCGATCTGTAATTCCAGCAAGAAATTTTGGCTTCAAATTTAAAAATAATATTTTACCATACCTTTTTTCCAAGAGGTTTTCCAATTAAGGGGCTCCCTAATATTTAGATGGAAGAGAGCTTCTTTCCCATCTAAGAAAATAAGATATGTCAATTTGGATAGCTAGTGGGGTACTTAAAAGGATGATTTGAGAATTTTCCTTGTAAATGGAGATTCTTGAAGCATCAAAGGAGTCTTGAAGGATGATTTTAAGGGTAGTGGCTTCTTTAATAGTGGGGATTCCCAAGAGAAGAGTGTCATCCAAAAAGCTGTCAGTTCAAGGAAGAGATATCTCTTGGGAATCACGATTGTAGTTAGAGCAAAACCTGCAGGTGTTAGTCAGCGATCACATCTCTATAGATACGAATCCACAAGAGGTAGTTAGTCCATGTTGTGAAACACACAGGGAGCGTCGAATGTCCAATAATATCCCCCTCAACGCAAGTCGGGTGTGTATCGAACTTGTGACCTATGCTCTGATACCACTTCTTGGGAATCATGATTATCGTTAGACCAAAACACATAGGTGTTAGTCAACGATCACACCACCAGAGATAAAGATCCATGAGAGGCGATTTGTCCATGTCATGAAACACACCGGGAGCATTTATTTTTCCAATTTCCAATAATATTGGTGGGGTGAGGTAGGTTTTAACCCTATACAAAAATTACCTGCAAATGAATTCTAAAAAACAGAAAATAAACAATGACAAGAATATAAACCAAATACAAATACATTTCCCCTAGATCCCAAAACTAGGACTACCATATTTATTTTTCATTATGTTCATTTCAATGTTACAATACATATATATACATGTTGAAGCATTCATAAAACCTAATCCATTAACCTTGAATTAGAACATAATCGTATCTCCCTTGATTGTATCTACAAAATACCATGGGAAGAAAACCATCATGCCCAAAACAATGTGAAAAACCCATGCGCAAAACCATAGGTAGGTCATCCTACCTGAAACCCCCCAAAAGGGGGGGTTTGGCCCCCCTATGAATCCCCTGTTGTGCCCGACGCCATGAACAGGGGAAACTGTCACCCACCCTTTGACCCCTCCACGCATGTGACTAGTCGTGGAAAGAATATAACACAAACCCAACATTATCCCACCTGTTGTTTTACTTTCCACAGAAGGGGTCACAGGAGACCTTGGTCGTTGGTCCAATCCTGCAATGCCCATTGTTTCTCTACACTAAGAAAACTTCTTAGTGTTGACATACTTCTTCAATTCATTTGAAACATTCTTCAAAATGTTCACCTTACTAGCAACACCTTGTTGTCCTCAACCATATCCCTCACGAAGTGATACTGAGCATCAATTTTCATTGTCTTTGAATGATAAGAAGGGTTCTTTTCCTAGAAAATTTCAATTTGGTTGTCACAATCTATCCTTATAGCTTGTTGTACTAACCCCATACTTGAACACAATCTCTACAATTAAACTTCTTCCTTTCTTGCATGAGTGGATGCCATGTATTCTACATATGTACTTGAAAGTGCCACTATAGACTCGCTCTTACTCATCTCTTGTTCTATCTTTAGATTTACTTTGTGGATGTTACTAAAATATTCAATATTCAAGTTCTTGATTTCATTTTGAGACATTTTACTAGCTACTAAAATTGATACATAAGGGTCCTAGTAAAATAATATGATTTTTTCTAACATTTTTCTACATTAGCGAGAAAATCGAGATGATGTAACCAAAAATCTTTCAATTTGAATGGTTTGCTCCTAGGACTACTAATCCATTTCATAGAGAGTTTTATGGGCCAGTGATTTGAACAATGGTAAAGGACATTATAAGCCTCAAAATTGTTGTCTAAAATATAGAGATACTTTCTATGTGGAATCTATGAAGTCTTGAAGTTTTTTTTATTTGTGCCTCTTTGCTTATTTTTACAGGTGTATGCAAATTTATAAGTTTGCAGCTATTGGTAAATTCCACAAAGATGGGGATTTCTTCATCAATTCCCCAAATCGCACCTTCTATTTCATTTAGATATTTTATCATGTTAAAATTCCCACCTATATGTCATAAGTTCCCCCCCCATAATATTTGACTACATTTAGAGGTTTTGAAGGAAGACATTTTTTCAAACAAGAATATTAGGGTCATAAAAAGTGATTATTAAACTCAGATTTGTTAAACCATTATGCTGAAAGTTAGCTCTGAGGGTTCTGGGCAGAGAAAAGGAAGCTTAAGGAGTAACTGATGTGCGGTTCCATGTGGTAGAAATACCTCCTAATTCTCCTTGTTCATCCTGGGCTAGATAATCATAGTTTCTCTAAACATTCTTTAAAATATTATTTAGAGATTCAAAAGAGTAATATGTTTCCTAGATCATCAAAATGTCAAGGTGTTTTTGGCAAGTTTTGTTTTTAGGATTATTTCCTTGGGTTTCCCATTAGGAGCCTTAGTGTTCCAAGATATGAATTTCATTGATGATATTATGAGGAGGGTTGAAAGATGGCATCCATTGCTGGTACTCTACCAGTATTCACCAAGTAATACCCTAGGTTTTGTAGTAATCTACTATTTCATTTCCGACATTTTTCCTTCGGTTATTTCATAATACTCAATTGATTTGTGGGAGCATTTCTTTTGATTACATGAAAGGAAAAATAAGAGATGTGGTTAGGGGTATTACCTGGTTTGTGAGCTTGAAAAGGAAGTACATCTTGATTTCAAATGTATGCTCTACTGATGATTTCAACTTGCTCCTTAGGAATGGTTGTTGGGTCTTTGTTTCTCCATTCCTTTACAAGATATTGCAGATAAATGTTTTGCAGGTCTATTTACTCAAAATATTCTACATTGGAGAAATATTAGGTGTCATCCTCCATTTCTACATCCTCATGTTATTCTTGGTCAGTCAGTTGTACATGTACATATTTTGTTCGATAGGGTGGTTTTTAACTGGTTTTCCCAATCTCTTTTATTTTGGGCTTTTCTTCTTTGGTAGTTGTCTCATTTTCTTCTAGCTACTAGAATATTGTGTGTCAGTTATGGCCCAATGCATTTTTATAGGTTGGATTCTTTGTTCTTTTTTTGGTTGTCTTCCTTTTATTGGTGACCCTCGTGAACCCATATTGATTCAAGGATATATTTAGGTGTGCATTTTGTTGGACTTGGTTTGTTGGGAATTCTTAGAATAGATTGACATATTCGTGGTAATTTTGACATCATGCAATGGGATTTTCTCATAATCTATTGGTTGTTATCATAGTTCATCTACACGACTCAACTAAATGCATACTAGGAGGGGCTTGAATATGTTTATATAAGCACAAAAGTGGGCATAAGAGGTATAGTGACCTTGCTTTATGGTATTCAAGATGATAACAAAATTCAAAAATTCATTATGGCGTTACCAATGCTTTATAGGATTTCAGGTTCCCAAAACTCCTAAGGGAGAGAATAAAAATAAATCCATGTTGCATTTGCAACAAACTCTTTCTTGTGAGGTGGAATCTCTAAACCCATGGCTTCATGAATAAGCCAACCAAATTCATGGAATATGGTCCCGCCTAAAATATGTGGTCTCTATCCTCTACATTGTTGAATATGGTCATGAAGAAACCCATGGACCCGGACCTAATGTCGAGATCCCCATTGAGTGTCCAGTTCTTTTGGATCTAGCTGAGGAGGGTTTTTTTCAAGGGCCTAAGACCTACAAATTTTCATGTCGCCACATGCTCTCTCATATATTCATTTTTTTCCCATATTTTCGTGATGTGATTTCTAGGAGGGGATCTTTGATTGTCTAAGGAAGGAAAGAACCATTATCTTTTGGATTGTTCATTAATGGAGCAGTTGAGGTAGCAGTTGCAGCTTCATTATAGGCCGTATTAGATGGATTCGCTTCTAGTTATGGTTTGTGAGTTGGGGAATTGTTCAATTTGTGTGAGGTAGCTTGGTTCTCTTTGGAAGCAACTGCATTTTTGTAGGAGGGACCTCCTCCAACCCCCCATGGGGACACTATTGGAAGGCAAAGAATTATAGTTAAGGAAAAAAGTCTAGAAGTAGAGCTTGCAAAGAAGAAAAACATTTCCTTCTATGGTTGAGTTAATTCACAAATGTGTTTTTTCATTTGGTCATCCTATGTGTAAATTATTAAATAACTTGTGTTAAATGAAATTGATAATTAATTGCAAAATTAAGGTTTACAAAGTGAAATTTTTTATTTCAAATATGGCAATATTGAAATCCAATATTCATTTCAAAATTTAAAAATCAAATTTTAAAAATGACAATGTCTATTTTCAAAACTACAAAATATAATTAGGAAAGTGGCAAATTCAAAATTCAAAATGTGAAAATTCTTGTTCCAAAAATGCCACTATGAATTCCAAAAGGGTCATTTTGAATTTAATATTGGCACCTTTCAAATTATATTTTTCACTTTTAAAGCTCTAATTTTTTACTTAGAAAGACTGATTTTGACATGTTTTTGATGTAATATCATTTTAAGTGAATTGCCAAAATTGGTATTGAATCTTCTTGTGTAATCTAATCACAATATAACTAGTGCAACAATATAAATTAAATTGTTGATAAACCTTCATAGATATCAAAACACACACTTCATGATACATCTTACATTACTAAAAATTAGAAATAAAAATAAAGTTTAACTAATTTTAGCTTTATTATTAATATAATTTATATATATAATATTATATATATTATATATATTATATTATATATATATATATATATATATAACAAGATTCATTTCCCATATTACCATGAAGATTCTTAATCCGTAAATAGATTTTGATACGAGTGGATTACTAAGACCACATGCTAAAAAGTCATAGCTCATATTCATATGACATTTTTTAATTAACCAATTTTATTAAAACGTTAATATGAATATAACTGTTTTTGAAATAAATCTCAAATATTTGATTTATACTATTACTCAAAATATTCTAGAAATAATCTAAAATAATTATAAAATTATGAATTTAAGCACTTATAAATCAAATATACCTATTTTATTTTAAAATATTGAATGAAATTGAATTGATAAATAAATTATAAAATTAATGTTATAAAGTTTAAAATTTGATTTTAGATATGGGAACGTTGGAATCTCATATTGATTTTAAAAATAACAAATCAAATTCTAAAAATGATAATATCTAGTTTCAGAAGTGCGAAAAATATTTATGAAAATGTGAATGTTAAGTTTAAAACGTATAATTTTTAATTTACAAAATGCCGCTTTTGACTAATTTAACCCATTTTTGAAGTAAATATAATTTTAAGTAAACAAGGAAAATTGGTATTGAAATATCTCTTATAATCTAATTAAAGTATAATAAAATTCGTAAAACTTTTCATTATTAAGAATATGAGATGTGGTGTAGATAAGACTAGTTAAAAAAATTTATTGATTTAAACTTTTCATTATTAGGAATATGAGATGTGGTGTAGATAAGACTAGTTAAAAAAATTTATTGATTTAAATTGTATGTAGATATATAATTGCTAAATATAATTGTGCCTAGATATACAACTTTTAAATATAATTGTGGAAATGGTCATCCTCCCTTCAATGGAATTTATGGACAATAAAGTGTGAAATGAGGGTTGCAAAATCCCAATAAATTGGAATTTTAAAGATTATCATTTAAAATAAAGTTTATTATAAAAAAAATATAAATCTATTTAATTTAGGCTTTAATGTTTTACTCAAAAAATTCAAAATTTTCATCCTTAGACTAGTAGTTAAGATGATTCTATCTTGGTTTATATATTTCATTTTTCAAGAACAGACTTCCTTTAACGGAAGCATAGTAACTACTAATACCAAAGGATGAAATATGGATGTGTTAACTACTAGATTCAAAGGTCGTTACTAAACCTAAAAGAACTCATATAAATAGATAACCCATGATCCATAAAGATCACTTATGACCCCAAAGGACATGATCAAAATGGATAAATTGATAGCTATAAAGGCCACTATTAGCCCTTAAAGACTTGATGGTAATGACTCTACTATCCCTTAAAGAATTGATTGGAATGGATCAATCATGAGCTACATAAGCCACTCATAACACCTAAGGGTTTGATGGGAATAGATCAATTACACTATAATGGCCATTACTGTCTCCAAAGATTTATATGGGAATGGATCAACTACCGAAATGGAGGTCATTATTAATACCTAAGGACTTGATGGGAATGTATTAACCATTGACTATAGAGATCAATTTTAACCTAAATGGACTTAATGGAAATGGATGAACTTTTAGCCACAAAGGCCACTTCTAGCCCCTAAAGACTCAATGGGAATGGATTAGCCACCAAGTGCACAAGCCACTCATATCCCCAATGAGATTAATTGGAATAGGTTATTGTTAGTCATAGAGTTCAATATTAACCCTTAAGGACTCAATGATGATGTATCAATTGCCAACAACAAAGATCACTCATAACCCCTAAGGACTTGATAATAATGGATCAATAATCAACCAAAACAGTCACTACTGACCCAAAGAACTTGATGAAATTATATTAATTTCTAGTAACAAAGGCCACATGTAACACCAAAATGTTGATCCAAATACATCAAAAGACTTAATGTGGATGGATCAACTATCAAACTTACATACTACTACTATCTCCAAAGGACTGAATAAGATTGGATCAATGTTACATACTATTACCATCCCCAAAGTACTGAATAAGATTGGATCAATTACTAGCATCGGATGACAGTAGATGATTAAATTATAAATAATCTTGAAAAAACCAGATAAAATGACAATAATTTTCACGTTCTATCCCACTTTTTTTCTATTTTTTCAACAAAACAAATATTCAATTTATTTATAATAACTGATCTTCATGGCCAGTAGCATTTAGAATCCACTGTAACATCAACTACATCAAAGTTCTAATACAACCACAACATTGTTTTCTTAGTACCCTGGGCCTTTTGAACTATTACATTACATTGGAATCGCTTGTATATTCTACAAAATTTACCCAAAATCAGTTCATAATTGCAAAACATAAAACAAAAATTAGATTTTCCCGAAAGGGTCTTGGGTCCAAATTACTACCATGCATATCCTACTTTTTGTGAATTGTTTTGCCCTCTTCCAACGTTTTCTGAATTTCCACTTCCCATGGGCTCAGAACTGTAATCGTGACACCCTAGGCCTTTTCTTCTTCGTTTTCTTCCCCAGAGTGACAAACCCAAGTTCTCAATAGAAACAATTTGTTTCCATGTTAATTAGTCTCCTTTATATGCGGGCGTGCATCCAAACTAATTTGTGATCCACCATTTTTGCTATGCCATCATGTTCTTTGTCCATGAATTTCAATCGTCGATTCATTAGCTCATGCATTCCCATCAGTATTTTGAAGATCTTCTATACCGACTTCTTCCACCAAGCCATGTCATTTACCGAGTCGAAGCCCTCCATGCAGGCAAAATTCCAAACTCTTTTTTGTTCACTCAAGCTCACTGAATCTATGGAAAACCCATCATTTCTACCTCCAAGCTTATATATCAGAGCCACATACCACTTGCGTAATCGCTCCCCTAAAATGAGCACTAACTCTCGACTTAATAGTTGCATCGAGATAAATTTGCCTGTCATTCTCTTAGTCCTCGTGTAGTTAGTTCACATGAGGAATTGAATAAACCTAGAAAAAAACATTCGTTAGTGAGACCCTTGGCCCTATGTGAAGCATATGCTTCTTATTTAAAGCTCATCACCTTCCAAGATGGTGCCTCTAGGTGTACAAATCACTTGCATATAGAGTTGTACAATTATTGTATTCCCAACACCCAAGTGTCCTTTTCCATCCGTCATCCATCCTAGATTAAGATTCGCTTGGATTTTCTCATTAAATTCTTTTGAAATTCGAGCCCACCTATTCGATCTGATCGAACTTGTAGATCTTGTAATTTATTATTCTTGTGGGCATGGGATTAGGGCCTGGATCTTCCCCCCATCTGCAAATTCAATTATACCTTGCCCCCCACATTAGCAAGTTTGTTTGCATAAACATTCAAATGGCGAAGAATATGGAGATAGTATATTTCATCAAATTGTGAGGATATGAGAGTTATCTGAGACACAATTGGAGGAATACTTCAGCATTCTCCAGCTAGTACTAGTGAAATTTGCCTTATCACCACCATGGAATCTCCAGGCACTATTAATTTTTCTAAGTTGTTTGCCCTCGCCACATCCAAACGTTTCCATAAAGCTAGTATACTGCTTAGTTATTTGTTGTAATTCCTAGTCCCAAGTGTAACTATATTTCTTTTGTCCATAAAACTATAAATAACTGCTTTGACAACTACCCCTTTGACAACTACCCCTTATATTTTACTGTACAAAAACTAGATTGCTAATTTATAATAACTTTATCACTATTTTTAATTTTTTAATATATTTTAATTTATAAATATTAATATTATACATTTTAATATTCTACTAACTCACTAAAATGATTAATTTCTACTTTCTAGAATTTAAATTATTTGATACTCTGAACAACCTCCACCTTCTTTACTAAATTATTTGATACCGTGAACAACCTCCACCTTCTTTATTCGTGAGTAGCAGCCTGGTGCACAACTTTTTCAGAGTATTGGCTCAGAGAGAAAACCGTTCTGAATTTCCATAAATGAAAATATAAAATTCATGAATCCAAATTGTTCAATGGAAAGGCCAACAACTCTTGTATTTTACTATGCCCGATTGGAATCTGCCTAGTAACAGACAAATTTTTTTCTTCGATATTCAAAATTTTATTGAACATCTACGCTTACACAGTCATGCCATTTAATTTCCCACGAAGTCATTTCAGTGAAATAATAAAGCAATCATTCGACGACTGAAAACATTAATTTTATCAAACGCTGACTTTTAGAAGAATATTCAGTGATTTCCTTCCAATTAAAATTTTCGATTCTCCGGACGAAGCTCAACGCATTATATCTACGTGGAGAGGAAGAGGAAGTGTTTGGATGGTCAAAAATGGTTAGAACTTAGTAAAATGTTTTTCAAAAATTTTTGTAGAAGTAGTGTTTGAATAGTGTTTTTGATGGTAGAAATAGATTCAGTACCATCAAAAAAATTTAAAACACTTAAAATTTTAAAGTTTAACAATTATAACTTGGATATACAAAAATCATCTCAAAATATGATCACAATTTCCCTAACTTTCCTAACAATTCCTTCGGCTAATTAAACTACAGCTAATTAGACTACTTCACATCCCACTTTATGACTGCGAACAGTGTTCTAGTCAAAAGACATCGATTCCCTACCAATCACAATTAAGATCGACGATCTTTAAACTACTTCACATCCCACTTTATGAGTGCCAACAATGTTCTTAGTCGAAAGACATCGATTCCCTACCAACCACAATTAAGATCGACCATTTTTAAATTATGAGACCCCTGAATTTCTAATCTGATTTATGACTGCCAACAATGTTTTTAGTCGAAAGACATCGATCCCTACCAACCACAATTAAGATCGACCATTTTTAAATTATGAGACCACTGAATTCCTAATCTGATCCTAACCTGATAACATGACAAGACAGACCATTGAAATCCACTCTCATTATTATTCATTAATTTTAGTTAGCGATCATTAAATTTAAAAAATATATTAA
>APFE030886918.1:0-12372 GCA_000404065.3 Pinus taeda | reverse complement strand
GTGCTATCTAAAATTTCATTAATTTTTTTAGATGTTAATATGAAAATAAGAAGCAAATCTTTCTTCATTGAGACAAAATTGCTTCTTAGTAAGAACATGTAGATAACATATATCTAAAGCCACTGAGATAGGTTAGAAAGGGGCATACAAATATCTTACAAGGACTTCACCTGTTAGATTTTAATGACTGATGAGCATAATTAGGCTACTGTTAAGATTGAAGAAGGCATTTTTGGTAGTCAGAAAGACGTCATGGTTAATTCCTTTGGTACATTCCAGTGTCAGAACAAGAGGACTGGGAATGAAAACATAGGAGGTGGAATTGGAGTAGAGTAACACTCTTCTAGAAGTGGAAAGAGAGACACTCTTCCGGAAAAAACAGTTATCAGAATTGAATTTAAGATAATGTAAGGGGAAATGGCCATTGAACATATGGTTATGTGGGATATCCTATGAAATTAAATTGCGTTACCGTGATGGCTTGGATGTGTACATGAAAACCCTTTAGACCACTTAAGGCATCTCTCTTATATATTGATTCACTATCACAAGTATAATTCTAATTGTGAGTAATTTTTTCCACTCCTCTTTCTTCTTCTTGTATTTGGCAATTATAGCTATAAGTTCCCTTTTAGTGCTTTCTTTGGGGAAGTAGGGTGTGTTCAAGGGTCTGTTGTAGGAACTTCAATTCATTTTTTTCCCTCCAATGTTTATATGTTTATAAATTGAAAGTTTACTTGTTTACCTATTCATGCTATCATTCAATGATGCTTGAAAAAAAAAAACCTCGAAATTTGATTATCTTACTCTATTTCTATAGATATTTGACACTAAAATAATGTATATTTTGACAGGTCTCTTGTTCAATAATTCCAAAATATGTATGCTTGACCCTTCAAAATTTACATATCCTACATATCAACATTTGTACCTATTATCCATGTTTACTTTGTGTATATCATTTTATGTTGTTAAAATTGTATTTGAGCTATTAAGTTGCTTATATTTATATGTAAATCATAGTTTGATTTGCAATCAATCAACATCATCTTTGTCATTAAGATTATGGAGCCTCTCAAGCACAAGTCCAAAATATTTCTATTATTTCAAACTGAAAAGAAAAAAATTCTTATATTGTCGTCAAACACAAGTTCTAAGGAAAAGTTCTAGACAAAACCAAATATTGGAATGACATGTTGAAAAAACCCTTGCATCCTTCTTGTGAATTAATTGAAGCTTCTTGCTAAATGTTAATTTTAAAATATTATTTCATAATCATCTATTATGGTATGGATTTATATTATAATGAAATATGATGCAATTATTCCCATTTTTTAATGCTCTATATGTTTTTAATAGTTAGTTATCCTTATATTTGGAATGTGTGATATGCCCCATGATACACTATAATCCCCAAATTCAAAATGTAAAAACATATGACATACATGCCTAAAAATGAAATTCTCTTATAACTTTTCCAATTTAGCAAACATATCCACGTCTCTTTGCAGCTTTTGAGGCAATTGCTAGTTATATATATTCTGAATCAGAAAAAGCAAAGCGTAGACACATTTCTTTTTATTTTACGTCATTTCCCAATTTGTTATATCTGAAAAGTTATTCTTTGTGACTATCATCTTCCCTTTCTCTTTTCAAAATGAATTATAATGCACCAACAGAACACATGCAACGGATTTGGAAAAGTCGTTCTATTTTCTTGTTAAATGAAATTTCTTGCCACGTTTTTCCCTTTTTTTTTTTCCAAATAAGAGCATGGTATAAAATAGTATAAAATTGTCTCGAGGTTAAGGTTAAAGAGTTATTTCTTTACTTTTACTTTTAATTATGTTTAATATAAAGAATTAAAATTAAAGATTATATTTATTTATTTATTTATTTTCATTTCAACCTCCTTATTGTTTCATTAATAAGGAGGATAGTCCAAAATTATATTTAGATTAATGAGACGTTTTGTTACTTTTTAATTATGTTTAAGGTAAGGAATAAGGAATGATAATTAATAGATATTTCTCATGAATATGTATAATAATTATGTTATATCTTTTACTATTTTATTAGAAATAAATATTAAATTGGGATTATCTTATACACTTGGTCAAAATTATTATTATTGTTTTCGCATGGGATAAATTTCCACTAGTTGTTAAGATGTGCAAGTAAGCACTTATTAGCACACAAATTTGTTAAGAGCTCTATGTTGATCAAATATAATAATACAAATACAATATAATAATGATGTATATAATATGTAAATTTTGATGAATATTATTGTAATGACTTAGACTTTGAAAAAACACTCTTGAATGAATATAGTTGTGGATTATTTCTTGGGAGCTCATAGACAATCAATTTCTATTTTTTTAAATGTCTTATTATAAATAATTTACTTAGTATTTAATTCAACTAAGTTATGAATTAAAGTAAGTAAAGGTGTAGATTTAATATATTTATATATGACATCTCTTTCTCTCACACACACACACATATATATATATATATATTATATATATATAATATATATACATATCATATTCTTCTTTTTATTTTATTTTATTTTTTAACTGAGAAATACATTTATTTTGACAAATGAAATGGTTATGTTTATTATATTCTTAATAATTATTTTCTTTTATAAATTATGAATTAAAATAACTGTATTGATTAATTTTCTTAGAAAATTTATGACATTATATTTTCTAAAATTGGATGGATTTTATATTTCACATGTAAATTAATAGAAATCCATGGTGTGTTGTTTCACATCTTAAATGTTTTTCATTTTTTATATATATTTTAAGATATCTGTAAAATGGATCTATATTAAATATGGAATGTAGAAAATTGTACACACATATATATTATTCTTTCCATAATTATATGTATTTTGAATTTTTTTAAATGGTTTTTTCTAAGAAGAGAGTATAAGATAATTGTTTGTATTGCTCCAATTTTTCCAGTTAAATGAGGAAATAAAATATATAAAAATTGTGGACAAGGAATATCATTGTGAGGCCTAATTTACAAAGAAAATTGATTTTTTATATTTTTAAATTAAAAAAATTAGAAAAAAAATAGAAAGTTAACTTTGTAGTTAGCTCAAAATATAATTTTTGATTGTTGAGGAATTTTAAATTTATAAGAGAAACATTCATAATTTGATTTTTACATTAATAATTTATATGACAAGAAAAATAAAAATAAATTAACATCTCTTTTACAAATTACAAATTTGTTATTTATATAAACACATATACATATGCTTGCAATTTCACCAATTATGAATATTTGTAACATGTTGTATTAGCTTGTCTAGACAAAACATATCAAAGAAAAGCATGTTGATTATGTTTATGCATTCATACCATTAAAGTGGTTGACCTACAAGCCCGTTTAGACCCCGACCTCTAACATCAAGGTGGGACTAGTGTTGAGGAGAATAGAGGGATCAGAATACCATTAAGAAATTTATTGTCATTATTGGTTGGGAGAACAACCTAGGCATCGTTGTTGAAGCACCAGAGTTCTAAGGCAACTCTTGGTGGTTCAACAATCCTTATAAGAACCTAAGTGATTCTTCCCAAATCAAATAGTTTCATCAACCACAAGCTTCCAATGGGTCCTTCAACTTCATAGGCATACCTTTCCCTCAAAAAATAATCACTAGCAAGCCTCGTAGGAGGCATTCCACTATCCAAAGAACTCCAAATCACTTTCAAGAGAAGAGAAGCCATTATCAAGAAGGTTCAATACTATGGTCAAATTATCTATGGGTGAGAAATCACTTTTCTAGGTGGTTCCATAGTGAGTCAATCACCAGAGTTTCAAACCTAAGGAACTCTTGGTGGTTCAACAACCCTCACAAGCACCTATGTGATTCTCCCTAGTTTCACCAATTCATTAACCACAAGCTTCTAGTTCAACTCTCTCTTTGTGTCTTTCATATGAGTCACAGATGATTTCCCACAGACCTTTCAACATGTTATACTCTTTTCCACGTGAGCCTCTTGACCTCCCTTATTCCTGTTCTCTCATAGGATCCTCTCGACCTCCTCTTTTATTTGTGCACATTAGGTCTTCTCTCCCCTTCCTGCAGCACATGAGACAATGTAAAAACCACATAATATTCTCTCCTTTCCCTTCATTTTTAGTTGTAACCTCATTGTTGCCTTCTTGGCCACAATGGTTCTATTGTTCAGAGTGGTATGTTGGGATCAATGATTTTAAATGGGGGCTTAACAACTTGTTATGCTTACAAGAACCTCCCACTCCAAAGCTTAACAAATGAATGATCTAGCTTATGTATGACATTTGCAGAATTAATTACTTGAAACATGTATATGTTGTTTGTTTTTAACTGCTTAACTGCTTATTTGTTTCTTCTGATATTAAACACATATAATAGTCATATAATACAGAAAATAAACAACCACACATAAAAACAAATTTAATCTAGGAGTTCACTCAAATATTGTGGGCTACGTCTGCTTGAGATTTTGTCATCTTGACTTGGCTTTTTGGGATTATGGAAAAGCTTCTTTTACAAGTTCCACACTTAACTCCAAAGGTTACTGAACTGAACCAATGGGATTAGAATACCATCTATATCACTGTCATGGTTGTCACCACTCTGCACATAGATCTAAGCTTCCTTAGACTTGATTCCTTCAATCAATTCTCTTAGCTACCCTGAGCTTCTTGATGGCACTAACTCCTTCAGAATTCTTCAACTGTCTCTAAAACTTCTTCTACTATTTCCAACACATATCAAACACCAACAACAGACCGATCATTTGATCATTTGCTATCTAAAAACTTCTTTGTAGCATTTCATCCTTTATAAGTCTTCAGATGCTTCTGCAAATCCATGCAATAGATTTAGAAGGCTCATTATAGTCAGAATTGACTATTGGTTCATTGAGTATGAGTACTGGTAGCCTTAACAACTGCCTCCAACCTGTGGTGGCTCTGAGCTCCAAAAATCAATCTTCCTGGATGAGATTCTCCATGAAGATGTCTTCCTCAGCTTCTTTAGACTATTCCATTGGCTTCAGAAGGATCTAATTAGCCTAGCGAGCCTCTTGTTTCACTCTCTTTGCTTCTCTGAGCTTCTCTGTCTCTCCTCTGCTCTCTGTTTAAAACTGCTCTTGGAGTGCTTTTATGCAATATCCTCTAAGGATAATCCACCAAATTGGTGAAATGCACTTATCTTCAACTAAACTTAGCATATCCTCTTAAGTTTATCTTCTCCACTAGGCTGACCATCAGAGGTAACTATTACCGTAACTTGTCAGTGCGTACATGAGGGATAAGACCTTATCACACATATATCTCATGGTCGTGGTTAATCATTCAACCACGGTATTAATAAGCAAAGAGCGGTTTTTCGCGCGAGTGAAAGGCTATAAGCTATATTTTACCAAAAACATACGATTAGTCTTAACAATCGACACATAGCACACCAAAATAGCTTTTCTCGCGTGTTCTTGGAGTATTAACCATCATGCATGAATCTGCGCGAGATTGTGCAATAGCCATTAGATTGAGTGGAACACATCAATGGTTGGGATTTTCTAGCTAGTTTCGAGCAGACGACATGATATCTGTTGGATCTGGAGAGGTCAGATCAATGACACAGATTGAAGTGATTTATAAAACAAACCTCAAACTGTTACAAAATAAATATGCAATGTAGCCTTCAACTGTTAAGAAACACCATTGAGCAGAGTTGGTAAAGCGTTGTCCTATCTTACCAGAGGTCAAGGGTTCGATTCCATCAGACCCCAACAAATTTTAAATAACCATTCCAAGGCCATCTGGAAACCTCCGAGCTTGCCACGTGTCGGCACCTGATTGGTCAATAAGAACCGGGATCAATATCTGATCACTCCTCTGCATTGGGAATCTTTTGGACCCCAAAATACTGATATACTGATATGTACAGTATATGAGAGTAACAACACCCTCTTCTTTTATCCCTCATTACACTTTCTTGCATGGCTAGTGCCTTTGAACAAATCTCTAAGGTAGTCAACACTTTCCTTCCTGGACGCGCTTGTCCTCCTGTTAAGAACTGTCTTCATTGAACTCATTCAGAATTTCTATTGAGATGTTTACAGAAGGAAGATGAACATCGCTTCCTTGATCATTGATCCATGGTGGCTGAAACAAACGTGAGATTACATCATAAACAAATGCGAACTCAACTAAAATTTTCATATGTACCAATGAAAGTATGTTTGACTGACATTTTGTCAAAACACATAAACTCTTGTTCCCTCAAAAGAAACAAATTTCACATCATGTGAATCATCATCATGTGTCATTTGAGTACTTTCATTTACAAATGATCGACTAAATAACAAGCCGACAAAAACATGCCTTTTTCAAATAGTTGACTTTCCAAGTCAAGCATGTACAAAAAGAACTTAATGATTCTTTTTCAAAGTAGAAAAAATTCCACCTCTTGTGAAACACTTCATCGTTATCTCCCTTTTCAATCTTGGAGACAAAATAAACTTTTCAAAATTTACATGACATTGCATGCATGTTTAAACAAAGCAATCGACCATCAAGTCAATCACACGTACATGTTCAAATACAAGGAAATCATCAACATCCTTGTGTTCATACATACCATTCTCATGTATGTATTCCATATTCAACTTTCTGTCAAGAATAATCAATAGCACAAGATCGTCAATCATATGTACATGTACTTACAAAGCTGAAATGAATATAATTTTTTTGCAATAAAGTGAGTCTCACACTCAACTTTTCCATTCACCATTTTGGTAAAACCCTGCAACTTGCATTCCATTGGCAAAGAAATGCATCAAATCAAAAGACATGCAACCTTAATTGGATAAGAACTCTAACCATTTCTTACCAATCCATATCAAAGATGCTTCCTTTAACTGCACATCAACATCAACATGTGAACCATCCCAAAGCACATCAATTATGGAAACTTCCTTTCCATTCTTGCCATCCTCTCTTTCCACCTTCTTCAAATTTCATGGAAGCATCGTTGGATTCAGAGTCCAACACTTTTCAGAAATATGTCCTTGCTTATGGCATTAAGTGCAACACATTCACATCCTCTTTACAACATGATTTGCCTTGTCCAATGGACCTTTGGCTTCTTGCCTCCTTTTCTTCAAAAGTTTCTTGTATGTGGCCATTTTCTTCCAACATCTAGAAACACCATGGTTATCCAAACCACAAAAGGAACATGCAATTTTTTTCCATTGGTTATATGGAAATTTACCATGCTTTACATAATCAAAAGAAATGTGATTGAAATCATATTTATACCTTTCTCTTTCACCTTTGTTGCCTTCATGAGGAGGTGAATCGAATGAAGAAGTTGTTCCCTTTGGAACACCATTAATCTCTTTAATGATTTTATAGCTTTCACAACTCTATTGTTCGAGTGCATGGTTATGAACACCTTCTTCTTGCAAAGTATGTTTCGAACTATTGCATTCCCCATGAATACAATCTTTACAAACTTGAGGTAGAGAACCTTAAATGAAACTCCTTTTAGGAACTGTTTCAATTGCCTTCATGGCTACTTTGAAACTTTCTCCATAGGATTGTCCATAGGCAAGACCCAAATACTTAGGCCTTTCCTCAACCATTATTTGGCTCAACAATGTCCTATGCATGTTTTCCCAATCCCTTTCCTTCGTAGCCCATTTTTGACATCAATTTGGACCCTATACCTCTTGTATGTTTTTCAAAAGAACCAACATGAACATTCTTAGAGGAAATTGAAGACAAACTAGAATTGTTTACCTCTTCTTCAAGTTGATACTTGATTAAGGCATCTTTGGAAACAAGGAGTTGTATCTCCAACTCATGCATCCTTTCTAGGTTCGTATTTGCAATATGAAGTTGGCTTTCCATTTCCTGCAATTTTTTAGAAAGCAACTGCTTCTCTTCCTTCATGGAATTCAACTGCTCTCGAAGCTTAGTGCTCTTCCTTTCATCCTCATACATTTCTTTCACCATATCCATCATGATGAACAAGTCTCTCTTCATGTCTTCATCAAAGAATCTTGTGAAGGAGGAGGACTTTGAGAACTTACTTGTAGAAGTTGTCATTATAAAAATGAACAAAAAGAGCTTATTCAAGGAGCCTTTTGCAAACAAACCTCTTGTGCTTCAAGGATTGCCTTGAGGTCCTTTGGGTAAGGAGAACACCTTCAGCTCTTCTTCCTTCTTGTCCTTCCTGGACTTATCTATCAGTAGCCTTCCCTTCACCTTTGCAAACTTAACCAATGGTCAGTTTACAAACAATCAAACAGTCAAATTCTTTGACTAGGCCTGACCATCCCCAACTGGGACTGGCATTCTGTCAAACACTTGGCATCAACACAATCTACAGGTCTAGGATACAAGAAAGAGCATGAATGGATGAAAAATCTTATGAGACATGACAAGAAGGATCACCACCTTCTCCCTTGAACTATTATGACATCCATTAGGTCTTTCATCTATCATTTTAACAATTACAAGTGAATACATGAAATAACCATGGCATGAGCCAGCCAATTAGCCATGCTTATAACCCACATAAAACCATGGAAATAATAATGATATAACAACCATTAAGTCCAAATATAAATAAGTACAAAAGCAAGAGAACTTAGCTTTTATTAAACCTAGGCAAATACGACCTGGTTTGAGATTTCCATGTACCACCCAGTTGTAGACATGGTTGAACCAAATATTTCTTTCATCCAGTCACCCCCATGCCATATTCCAAGAATGAATGTGGGATATCATGGATAAACCAATCCAAAAGAACCAAGGGAATCCAAAGGTTAAACCACCTCCACCCTCATCAAACTGTGATCACACCAAAATTGGTTCTTAATCAAAAAACCAAACCAAACTGGTAATGCCATTGGAAATCCATCACTATCCTTGAGGATTTTTTTGCCTCCTTGTCTCTCACGATTTACCGCAATCCAATCATGGATAAATAGGCCCTAAACTGAGACAACTACCTCACGCTTTACCGTGTATTCCGCCAAAATTGGTCAAGGGATTCTTAGGCCTTTGGGAATGAACCTTGAAACCACCTCCACCCCGGATTTCGAAATCCATCTTGCAATTCGAAAGGTCAAAACCGAGATCAACATCCCAACGCACCATGGAATCTGAAGAAAGACATGACTAAGATGAAAAGAACTATTATAACTCAGCAAAACCATGAAACCGACAACAAGAGAACCATTTACCAACATGCAAAGTCATGCATGTCAAAACCAACTATGAAATCACACATGAAATATGTTACCTGCAAGTATTCCTATTGAATTGCTTGATCTTTCTCTTCCTTGCTTGATTTTTGTTTTCCTTCCTTCCCTTTTGCTTGCTTTTCCTTCCTTGCTCCAAAGCTAGAGTACTTCCAAGAAAATTCCAAGTTTCTAAGAGTGAGAGAGAGAGAGAGAGAATAATGAGAGAGCTCCAAAACTGAACTGATTAAAGCTTACACTGACCAAGCCTAAGCCAAGAGCTATCCAACTTATTCTTAGAAGGATTTCTGTCAATGAGGCTTCTATTTTCTTCAATTTCCATTATTTTCCTTTAATTTCCTCCTCACATCAAACCTATTACCTTTCACCTCCCTTTTCTCCTATTTTCCTTTATTTTCATAAATAAATGTGCCAAAAATGTCTTTTTTCCTTTTTATTTCCTTTGCCTTTGCAAATTTCCTTAGCCATAATAAACCGAATGAACACCTACACCATGATGTCCTGCCCAACATTTAGCTTGGAATATGTATCCCTTACCCGTGGTCTTATTTTTCATTTATTAACTATTATTACATGGAATTTCAGCCAGGGTTGTTACATATATTGAATTTTTGTATTGGAGGGAATATAGTACTATTCATGCTATCTTTTGTTATGATTTAGCAAAAGACTGATGGGTTGTAAGTCTTCTCGAGCCCTCTCCATGCTGGCAAAGACTTCCATTTGTCATCGCAAAATAGAACATTATGTTTGTACAGGATTTTCCAAAAGATTTGCTTTTGAATAATGTGTTTGTTAGTCTAGGAAACATTTCAGATAGGGAGACTACAATGATTCCATCCATACGTAGTTGGTACAATAGTAACTAGTTATTAAGTATGTTATGATGGTGATCTTATGAAATCGAGGTTTTTTCAATAATGTTTTCTAACTGGGTCTCTATATAAAACATTTTGTATATGCCACTAGCCCATGAAAGACATTTGGTTTTCACTCTCAATTGAAATTAAGAAAAAAAATGCATTTTTTTCAATTCCAAGAAGAAATTATGTTTTAAATATTTAAAAGTAAATTAAAGTACTCATTTTCCATATGTTAATAAGTGTTAAAATATTCATCTCTTCCCCCTCTCTCTCTTTTTTTTTTTTAAATTTGAAATCCAAATTTGATGGTTTGGAATAAAACTATAATTTATTTTTCAACAAAAAAAAAGTATTACTAACTTTCTTGAATTTGTAAATACATATGTTCATCATCAATGGATCAAGTTATTATTTCACATTTATTTAATATAATTAGGAAATTACATAGAATCAAATGAAACTTGATGTTATTAAAATACAAAGCATATCTTTCTTGAATGGAAGGAAAGATGAAGGCTATAACGGTTATACTTTAATTTGAACAATTAACTTCATTTTAATTTTTTAATATTAACAAGTTAAAATGATTTTTTTTTCATAATGAAAAACAATTTAAAATTTCATATTGAGGGAATTCAATAGGTGCATTTACTTAGTCTATATATAAATCATAGGGAGGAAATTCAATAGGACTAGTTACTTTTTTATCCTTTGGACACCATTTCTCAAATACAATGAATTTGTTCTTTTTTCTTTTAGGTAAATGGTCCAATATAATATTCATTTAAGGATGTCGTTGTAATGTTCAATTAAAATTTTTTTTTATTTAAAAGCTCCAACAACACAACGTTCCCAAAAAATAAATAGATTATTAGGATCTTTTGCCATAAAATTTATAGGCGTTAATAATTATTGGTGCACATGTGTATTATGATGCAGAACACAACCTCCAAAAGAATATAGAGATAGCATTATTTTGGTAAAAAAAAATGAATGGTTAAGTTGAATATTAGTTCAACATTGAATTTCTAAGAATAAGGAATCAAACTTGCATTGAATTCAATTTTGATCCAGTTTTTATCCTTGGTGTCTATTGGGGTTTTCATATTGAGTAGGCATAAAAAAACATGTAGGTGCTTTCATAAATCCAAGAAAGTAGAATAGGTAGTAAATGCAAGAAAGCAAAGCATACCATTTGCTTAGTTGGAACCATAAAAAATTAGTAAGTACCACATGTAAATCTAAATAATAAGAAAATGAGAAGTTGATTTTAGTTGGAATTGTTTCTCTTTTGTGAAAAAAAATCTCAAACAACCAAAATATTTTAATCTTCAATATTTATCACCAAAATATAATTTTCAGTAAATAAAAAATGCATATATAATCTCTATAACAATAATATTCTATTAATAAAATTAAAAAATTTTATTTTTTTAAACTATTATAAAAGAAAGAAAATTGTCATAATATATATTAAAAAAATAACAAATACTATGTATTATAAAAAGTTTCTCTTATCATTAAATGTTTATGAAATAATATTTCTTTTGAGTTTGAAAAAATAATTTTATTTTAATTTAATTTTTAGTGGTATGAAAAAAATAATTTCATACCTTTATATAACACGTTAAAGCACTCTTGAGAGACATTAATGACTTTCATTTTGAAAACCGATTATGTATATGTATTTTAATTTGACTTTTGATCATAATTCTTCCGCATTTTAATTAATTTATGTTACGTAAACCGTATAATAATTATAATTATAATTTTGTTGTTTTATGGCGTTGAATGATTTTTATGAAATTTTAAATTAATTTAAATACGTTTTTATATAGTGTCTAATTCGTACAATATTCATATATGATAATTTCATTTTATTTAATCAACTTTAATTTATATTGAATTTTGTTCTATATAATAAAAAATAATAATGAGTAATATATTTAGAACAATTTCAATTTATTGGATTAATTTTATGTTATCGAAGTGCGATAAATCGCTTTTATATACATGAAAATAATTTTTAAAAAATAATTACACAATATATATTGTATTTAATTTCTACTATGTTGTATGCTAATTTCATTTCATTTAATTAGACTTATTTTATGCCGTGCTCAATATTTTATATTTATTGTTTAATTAAACGCAGAAGTCTTATTTTTTATTATTTTAACATACTATTAGAAATAATTGTGTAATTTTTTAGTATTTAATAT
>APFE030886917.1:20598-41765 GCA_000404065.3 Pinus taeda | reverse complement strand
GGTGTTCTTGGAACTGTTTTCTGTCTGCGAATTCCATGCTCTGAACAGTACTTATAGAACTCTTTGCTGCAATATTCACCTCCATTGTCTGATCTAAGACACTTCAATTTCTTTCCCGTCTCAATCTCAACCAAAGCTTTCCATTTCTTAAAAGTATCAAATACATCAGTTTTATTCTTAATACAATAAATCCAAGTTTTTCTAGTTGCATCATCAATAAAAGTAACATAATAACGAGAGCCACTGAGAGATGATACCTGAGCAGGTCCCCATACATCTGTATGCACAAGCTCTATTTTTTCATTCTTCTTTTCTTTCCCAACTCTGAGAAATCTGACTCTCTTCTGTTTTCCATAAATGCAATTCTCACAGAAGTCCAAATCAACATTCTTCAAACCCGTCAAAAAATTCCTTGAGTGAAGAATCTTCATCCCTTTTTCACTCATGTGTCCAAGCCTATGATGCCATAATGCTGCATCTGCTCCTTTGGAAGTTAAAGCATTAACAGAGTTAGAAATACCATTGCGTAAATACAATGTACCAACCTTTTCGCCTTTTGCTATTACCAGGGCTCCTTTGGTGACCTTCCAAGCTTTATCTGTGAAAGTTGTCACACAACCTTCACCGCCTAGCTGCCCTGTTGAAATCAGATTTTTCTTTAGATCTAGAACATGCCTTTCCTCCTTTAGTAGCCATTGGTTTCCATTCTGCTGTTTTACAAGAACCTTACCCATTCCAACAATTTTACAGGGTTTATCATCACCCAAACGAACTTGTCCAAAATCTCCTTGAACATAGTCATGAAAGCATTTATTATCAGGTGTGGCATGGAATGAGGCCCCTGAATCTACCACCTAGGAATCAGTAATATTTTCGAAAGAAAGAACCAAAGCATCTTGTAACACCTCACCTGTCACATTTGCTTCATGTTTGTTTTCTTGTTGTGAATCTCCTTCTTTTCCCTTCCGAGATCTACAGTCTTTCTTTAGGTGTCCTTTCTTTCCGCATTTCCAGCACACTATCCCCGATCCGGACTTGGATCTGCCTTTCCTTGATTTACTGTGATATCCTGAGCTCTTTCCTCTTTCCATTTTTCTTCCCCTAGACTCTGCACTCAAAGCATTTCCCGATGTCTCACCGAAGCTTTTCCATCGCATTTCATCGCTAAGGATAGCACCGACAACATCATCAAACTTTAAAGTACTAGATCCAGACACAGAGTTACTAATTTCCATTATTAAACCATTCCAACTTTCTGGCAATGAGCACAAGAATAATAGAGCTCCAACTTCATCATCAAAGTTTACCCCTATGGAACATAACTAACTTGTAATAGTATTAAAATCATTTAAATGATCTGCAACAGATCCACATTTCGACATCTTCATATTAAATAACCGTTTCATAAGAAATACCTTGTTTGAGGCCGAGGGTTTTTCATATAGTTTCTCCAACGCCTTAATCAAACCCTCTATTGTTGTTTCCTTCGAAATGTTGAAGGTGACCAACGCTGCAAGGCACAACCGTATTGTTCTGAATGCCTTTCTATCGAGAAGGTTCCATTCTTCATCTTCCATATCCGTCGACTTCTTTTCTTTTCCCCCTAGTGGTAGGTATAGATCTTTCTGATACAGATAATCTTCCATCTACATCTTCCACAATGAGAAGTTTTGGCCGTTAAATTTCTCGACCCTAAACTTATCATCTTCCGCTATTGCTCCCACTCGAACAAGGAACCCTTCTTTCCTGCGAGTTTATGAACCAAATAGACCTTCGGCTCTGATACCAGTTGTTAGAAAATTATATATTACGGAGCAATGGAACACATAAAATATTGTAGAAATATAAACACAGAAAACGCATAAAACAAGAGAGACACAGATATACGTGGTTCAGCCAGTTTGGGCTACGTCCACCCGAACAGCTAGTCCTTCCTTTCTATTATCCAGCAAAATGAAGAGACACAACCTACAGCAAATCCGTTGTAATATCCTTTGTTTTCTCTCACTGTCTCACCTCTTTGTTTTCTACTCACACACAGAATACACATCTATTACACAGCCTCAAATACAATGCCCTCATACAAAGAGAGGGGTTGCCTTCTAGGGAAAAAAACCCTAAACTAAACATAAGTTCTACCGTCACATCATCCGCCTAATGAACGGCCCAAATTGAATAGAAATTACTATACTTTTACAAGGCAAATTTACATCTATTTTTCGCTTCGGGGGCGCTGCCCCCGAGCCCACGCCGGGGGACCGCTGGCCCCCGCACCCCCCCGCTTGGAGGGGTGTACAAACTTCCTGGGGTATACATTTGGCTTAAACAAAGACCTCTGAACAATCATGCTCCACACACAACAGAAACCAATGATCAGATAACTGAAACACGAGTTTTGGATACCCTACTGTTAAACACACACATGGCAAAGACAAATAGGAAAGATAAAACATGAGAGTACATTTTTTATTAACAAATGATATACAATTATAGTACATGGTGTAACCTTTGGGTTCCACATCCCAAGGTCTCTTGGACTTCCTTAGTCTATTCGACTTCCACACTAACCCATAGAGGATTAGGTGTCCAACATTTCCCCCCTTAATCCAAAGGGTTATGTATGACTCCAAGAAGAGAGATGCAATACAAAATGTGCAAAAATGCATGGCAGCACTAGGTTGAATTTGCTCTCTGAAATGTTGGTATAAAAGGCGGTGGTTTAAGGATGACCACCAACACTGGAACGCTTAGTGCAGTTCCCAGAACTCTTCCAATTCTGGCATGAAGCTCAAGTCTTCTGCTAGAGGAAGTGTTCCTGATGTTTTGAAGAGGGAAACCTTCAACCAATAAAGGGAGGTCTCACTGTGCATAAAAGGGAGAACTTCAACCTAAAAAGGGAAGTCTCAACTTGTGATGGTTTAAGGATGACCAACAACTTTGGAATGCTTAATGCAATTCATGGAACTCTTCCAAAACTGGAAAGAAGATGAAGTCTTCTGGTAGAGGAAGTGTCCCAAATTATTTGAAGAGGCATTACAAACTGAAGGCATGCTCAGGGGCATCTTTGTCTTTGGCTACAACTCTGAAACTGGTGTGACAGGTTGTGGATGAAGCTCGCTTGATATGGCTTTGAAGCTTGTAGATGACCATCATTTCCCCCCTGTCAGATACAAGGTGAGATGATGGAGAAAACTCAATTGAAAGACTATTCAATACTCTTGAACAAGTTTTGACATGTGACTGAAATATCTTCTTGGTTGTTGATGCCCATTGCCAAGAAGCGATCCATCCAAGATGAATCTTTGTTCTTGCAGGAGATTTGTTTCTGAAGCCTCTGTTTGAAGAATGATTGGTTTTATGACAATGCTTACATGGATGAAGATCAAAACAGTGATCTTTCAGATGGCCAACTTGGTCACAGTGTTGGCATTTCACAATCTGTTGATGTGGAAGAGGGGCAGAATCTAGAACAGCTGGAGGTGAATTGCCATGAGGAGCAGGTGAAGATGAACCATCCTGAAGAAATCCAACACTTTGAAATTTAATTGGTTTGGAGTAGTCTGGAATATGAAAGGACACACCCTTCTCATATCTAAGACCTTTTCTGTGCTTGTTATGGACAAACTCTTCCCAAGGTCTGATGATTAGCTTGGGAAGTGCAGACTAAACTTCTACATTTGCAAGTGACTTTGCTACTTCCTTGGGCACTGGATTTGAATCAACTTGCTACTTATGGGAGTTTGTTTCAATGTTCAGAACAGAAACAAGTTCAGAATGATGACTCCATTACTATAATTCTTCCTGCTGCAGTTGTGATTCTAGTTGCAGAAACTCTATCTTTTCATGTGCAGTTTGCAGACAAGTTTGCATTTCAAAGAGAGAGTCTTTGTTGATTTCGACTATGTTTTAAACACTAGAATTTATTAGTGTATTCAGTGACTCTAATAATCCATAAAGTCTTCCCATTTTGTCAATAAATCAAACTCTGTAAATGTGGAGTGTCAACTTCAAAAATACACTTATTTAACTTATTTTCAAAGATATTAGAAGTTGATCCAATTTCGATTTGCACCAAGTTTTGGTTGAATGGTGAAATCATACAACATTTGGAATAAGGGATAACTTCTATATACTTAATACTCTACGGGAACTTCAACAGTGAACAAAAAAAATCATAATGAGTTTTAAATTCAATGCCACAACTGGGGCAGTAGCAACTACAAATAATAATCCCCTAGCACTACATTACAAAAATACACTACCCTGGTACATAGATAATGACTTAGCTCTCAAGGTTGAGGCCACATGAATCTATTTAGCCATATAAATCAGAAAAATACAATATATATCAATCCAGGGATGAAGAGAGGAACATGAACTGTTAAATAGAGGATATATATGCCTTTGGTATAGGGAAAACACGCCCGGAACTGATGTCACAATTCGACCGTTTCAGAAAAACCCTTCATGAGCTGATAAATATGTAGTAATATGCAAGCGATCGTAAGCTGGGTGATCGGAAGGAAAAGAAATACAAGCCGGCTACTCCACCTGCTCGTGTGGGTAGAAAACAACGTAAGTAGAAGGGTCCAGAGGCTGCTGCACGGCTTCCCACTGTCATCCCACTCACAAAACGCTCAGGCTATTGAAACTCGAATGAATCAAGGGCTATTTGTTGATGGAAGAAGAATTTGTGAGCAATAAAGAATGGTTGAAACCCTAAGAGGACAAGAATGAGGAGGACAGGTCCAAGGTCGACAACCTCTGTGGTTCCCCAATTAGTGTTGGAAACCTTGAGGAATTGATAAATGAGAATCATGCCATCATTTCATTGTCAGTTGGGCCAGGGTATTATGTTGGAATTTTGTCCTTTGTCGACAAATATCAGCTCGAGCCGAGGTGCGCTATCCTTATGCACAATAAGGTTCTCTTTGTGGTTAGTCTTCTGCAAGATGAAGTGGACCCAATGGTTTATGTGGGCAATTGATAAAACTGGAACACAAAACCCATCATCTGGAATGTTCAGTGAGAGAATTGAAAATATATGTTGCCAATAGTATCCACATCACTATTTCTTTAGTCGATCCATGGATGTCGACCTGTGCCAGCATGACTAGCAACGAAAACTTCATCCTTAATCCACTGTGCCTTCCAAGTTCAAAAACTAATAAAACCCAACAATTAGAGCACCACGAAAAACCTTGATAGATGCTCGATTTGCTTCTCTACAGAGAAATATCCAGGCGACACGAGAACTTGTCCTTTGTGAGTAGACCTGGGCACATTCAATTCAGAACCCAATTTATTTGTACCACATCAAACACAACTTTCATTAACAGTAGCAAAAGCCCAATATTTTAGATGCAACCACGTTCAACAGAGGTTGTGTTGGGTTTTTGTATAAATGGAAGTTGGCCGAATATAGAGCCTTTGATGCAACCTGACATATATGTATATATTTTTGACATCCACCATTACAATGCTCAACAGAGACTCTAACAAAGCCAGATGTGTGTAGTGATGGAAAAAAGGTAAGTATTATAACGCATAAGAATCTAAAGCGCTGAGAGTATTATAATGCATAAGAATCTGAAGCGCTGAGAGAATGTAGTGAAATGTTAGGGGAGTAATGCCAAAAATAAAAATCCACAATATGACAAGCATTCAGGGAAAAGAAATTGATATGTTAGCAGTCTCAGGAGAAAATGGCAGTGCATAAACTCTAATGCATAAATGCACAATGATGAAGAAAAACTGACAAGTATTGGTTGAGAAATGCACAATCCAATGCAACATGCACTAGTCAATGACTGCTTCAATGCTCAAAAGATAGTCTCACAGGAACTCGAAGTCGTAGAAAATTCAGTGTTTATAGAGATGGTATCCATGGTATCAGTACTTAGAGTGTAGTTTCTGGGTATTCACAGTTCATGGTATTGAAATCCAGGAGTAAACCATTAGATGAAATGGCAGTAGTGTTCACATAGCCTCTGGAAATTTCTAATAGTGGAGAAGGATTACGGTGCAAAATTACGAGACTAGATTACTCAAAACTCAATGTAGGAAAATCGATTACGTCTGAGTTTTAACATAGTATTCCAAGGGTTTTACCCACTAAATGACTCATGGCTCAATGTGCATATCGCTCAAACTATTCATCGCTGCATAACTTGAAGGATTCCCAACTTCATCGCTACATTCTTTGAAGCCTTATAGCATTTAATGGATATAATATACATTCAACCAACGCACTAATAGACTAAAACTTTGCACAAAGGATATGAGTCAATGCATAGAGAATGGGGATTAAGTTTGTACATTGTCTAAGAAATGAAAGGATTGAGTGTAGATTGATAATTATTGCAAGCGCTCAGTGCAATCGATATGGCACCGTTGGTCTCTCTTAGAGCTACTATAGAACTGGGCAGGAAATCGTGACTACAATATAACTGACAGGATTCACTCTGAGGTAAATGTAATGTTTCTGCAGGAAGGACAGTGCAAAAGTAGAGAGGACAACTAAAATAGTGGACAATGCCAGAGTACATTTTTAATTAACAAATGATATGCATTTATAATACATGGTGTGACCGTTGGGTTCCACATCCCAATGTCTCTTGGCCTTCCTTAGTCTATTTAGCTTCCACACTAACCCATAGAGGATTAGGTGTCCAACACCTACCATTCATTAGAGAATTTCTAGATGCATTTCCAAAAAGACATAATAGGATTACCCCCACATCAAGACATAGATTTCACCATTGATTTAGCACCAGGCACTATCCTTGTGTCTAGAGCTCCCTATTGGATAAGTACATTAGAACTACTAGAGTTGAAGATGAAATTACAAGAACTACTGGATAAGGGTTATATCAGACCCAGTCTTTCACCATGGGGGTCACCTGTATTGTTTGTTAAAAATAACATGGCACTTTCCCTTAGATTGATGATCTGTTTGATCAGCTCAATAAATTAACCATTAAAAACAGATACCCCCTCCCTTAGATTGATGATCTGTTTAATCAAGTGAGAGGGGAAACCATTTTTTCAAAGATTGATTTGGAAACTGGTGATCATAAGTTACACATAAAATATGAAGATATCCATAAAATAATTTTCAAAACTCATTATGGTCATTGCGAATTTTCGGTACTGCCTTTTGGCCTCACCAACACACCTGTAAATTTCATGTGTCTAATGAACAATGTGCTTCACAAGTATCTTGACCGATTTGTATTAGTTTCATTAATGACATTTTAATATATCTTAAAAATGAAGAATAACACCAAGAGCATCTTAGATTGGTGTTACAAACCTTAAGGGAGCATCGACTTTATGCGAAGAGCAGCAAGTGTGAGTTTTACAAACCCAAAATTCAGTGTTTGAGGCATATCATCTCCAAAGAAGGATTGGCATTGGACCCTGAAAAGGTTAAATCCGTTATGAATTGGCCAACTCCAATAGATGTATCAGCGGTCCGCTCCTTTATGGGGATTTTTGGGTATTACCACAGATTTGTGGAAGGGTTTTCAAAGCTATCTTACCCCATTACCTCGCTACAGAAAAAGGGAGCAAAGGTTGAATGGACTGATAAGTGTCAAGGGAGTTTCAAAAAACTAAAGCAAATGTTGACTACAACTACTATTTTAAGGATAGCATATCCAAATAGGTAGTTTATTGGTTGCATGAATGATTGTTTAGAGGGATTGGGGGTGTGCTACTACAAGATAATGTTTTCATAGCGTATGAGTCACGAAAACTAGAGAACCATGAACAAAATTATGATGTATATGATTTGGAATTAGTTGTTGTAATTCATGCCTTAAAAATGTGGATGCATTATTTACTAGGGAAGAATATATTATGTTGTTTCTTCCAATTTAAAATTGTATCAATACATGGGATTATAGCCCTGTGTGTCTTGGGAGGTCGAGTCCTTGAAGGTGTGATCTGCATTTTTTTTGTTTGGCATCTAATTGTCGTAGGTGAGGATCCAGATTGGATTGGACGCATCAATTATCTTTTTAAATCGAGAGTGTTGTTGAGAATTATTGGCTAGAAGACTAGTTCCCCTCGCTGTTGTTGCCCTGCCATTGCAAAACGAAACCCTTGCTTGCTCTCTCTCAACATCTCAGCTTCTCCAACTGAATTTTTTTTCAACAACAGCCAAATTGACATCTTGGTACTTTTCATCTTATAGTTTCGCATTTGTTAATGCCACTGTGTGCGTTGTTAATGCGTGGATTGTGGAACGTGTACCCAACCTGCATGTGGTGCGGTGAATGTGCCCAGGATGCATTCATGCTCCTCTCTCGAAGATCTCTAGGATTAGTGCCTAAGGAATCGAACTCCACTCCAACATGATTGAGACCGAAAATTTGTGGAAGGTGGAGGAGTTGTGGCATGCCAACACGAGCAACGCGAAAGTTTTTCAAATAGACATGCTGAACTGATCATATTTCTTTAGCGATCAGTGCAGATTTGAGGTTCGATCACGCATTGATAAAACCATCCTTACACCATTTTGTGTCAGCAAAACCCATCAACATGTCTTATTCTCTAGAAATTTGCGTTGGAGATGATGTCACATTGTCTTGAATTTCGATGAATTCGCTAATTTTTTATTGATATGCAGAGGTTTTGGCAAATTTGGGTTCGGTGAATAGGATAGTTGATATGTGGTGGCAGAGTCAAACTTGTGGTTGTGTTAGCAGGTGGCTACAACCTTGTAAGCAGTTTGTTTACGACTCCTTCACAACAAGGAATCCATCGGTCTGAGTGTGGATCGTCGTTTTCCTGAGTGTGGATCGTCGTTTTCCTGAGCATGGAATACGTTGGCCTAAGCATTGGTTCTTGCAAAAATTTATTTGAAGCCACAATCGAGCATCCACCAAGAATTTTGCCTCGTGGTGAGACCTACCTAGTGGTGAGAATTGGTGGCATTGGTTAGCCTATCTATCGAAGCATTTTTTTTAATTATTTGTTTAAGACTACGGTTTTTCGATATTTGCACCCATCGTGGGGCCTGTATTGGAAATAGGTATTTTTTTTAGATCGCTCCTCTAAATCTGGAGATATCTATCCATTGCTAACATATATGGTAATTAAATTCGCTCCTTGATCAATTGCTGGAGGTTGAAGGGATCTTGGAGCAAATTCATAGATGGACCTATCACAATGAATAATCAGATGGAAAAAGCATACTTGAATGAGAGCAATAAGCTTGATGGGTTCAATTATTCCAATTGGAAATTCAAGTCGTAGACCTTGTTTGAGGGGAAAAGTGCATGGGCGATTACAAATGGGGATGAATTGAAGCTGACTACAGCTGGAGGCATAATAACTACAACAATTCAGGATTGGGAGAAGAGGGAGAACAAAGTAAAAGTGTTGTTGAAATAGTCAGTGAAAGACTACTATCCCTCACATCAGAGAGTGTAAATCAGTAAATGACATTTGGACAACTCTCAAGGATTTGTATGAGATAAAGAATACAAATCGTTTATTGTTCCTTAATAGCAAGATTATCTCCATCAAAATGGAGGAGAGTGAATTAGTTGTTGAATTCATCTATTGAATCAAGGAGCTAAGAAATAAGTTGGATGATATAGGGGAGACAATATGAAACACTGATCTCGTCACGGTTACCATGAATGGTATGACTGACTATTATCAGAGGTTTATTACAGGCCTTAATGCAAGGGAGAAAGCCCCCAATTTCGAGCAATTGACATGGATCTTAATACATGAGGAAGAGAGGTGGATGACTTTGAAACCCTAGAATTCAGATCTAGCATTAATGGTTAAGAAAAATCCTTTCAGAGGAAAAGAAAGCGCAGGACAAAAAGCCGGAGGTACACCACAAAAAATTCCACTTCAAGGTATGTCTTCGACTAGAAATGATTCAGGGATCAAATGTTTTTATTGTGGTAAATCTAGTCACATTTCTAGGAATTCCCATAAGAAGAAGCTTGATTAAGCTCAACATAGACATAAGAAGCATGCAGGGAACTTTGCTGATGAATATCAGAATAAGAATATTAGATTGTTTGTATCTGATTCTGCTTTGTCTATCGAGAATGATGAAACAAAAACTTGGTTTGTGGATTCAGGAGCTTCCACTCACATGATTGGTAACAGACATTGGTTTGAAAATTTTAAAGAAACTAGTAGTGGTGCTAATATCTACCTTGGTGATGAAAGAGTGTACCAGATTAAGGGGTATGGAAATATTCTTGTGGTGTTACTTGATGGAAATATGAGGCGTATTCAATATGTGATGTATGTACCAGGAATTAAAAATAATCTAATTTATGTCTCTAAGATAATATATCAGAATCTTAAGGTATAATTTTTTAAGGCTTATTGTGTTATTAAAAATCTGTTGGATCATATGAAGTCAATTGCATCAGGTATTCGATTTGGAGGCATGTACAAGTTGAATGTAAGAAGTGCACCACACCAAGCTTTGACTTCTATAGTTATGTCTGCAGAGAATTTGTGGCATCAAAGATTCACTCATATCAATTTTCATGACCTACTACTACTTCAGAAACAAGGTATGGCCAATGGTATCCCTGTTTTAAAAAATGTTCATGTTGATTGTGAAGCATGTGCTCTTCAGAAGATGCACATGGATGATTTTCACTCAATATTAGATAGAAAGAAGAGCGATATACTAGATCTTGTGCACAATGATATATGTGGGTCGATGCAGACAAGGTCATTAGGAGGTGCCTATTATTTTTATTATTTATTAATGGTTGCACAAGATTTACTTGGCCATATTTCCTCACAAAAAAGAGTCATACTTTTGAATACTTTAAACATTTCAAAAGCATGGAAAATAGACACGGACGTTCATAAAAATTCCCCGCTCAGATCAAGGGGAAGAATACAAGCAGGGTGGCTTCATCAAATATTGCAAGGTCCATGGGATAGTTCAACGGTTCACAGTACCCCACACTCTTCAATAGAACAGGATTGCAGAGAGGAAGAATAGAACCCTTGTGGAGTGTACACGTAACATGTTAAAAGGTAAGAACCTATCTAATGGTTTTTGGGCGGAAACAATAAAAACTGCAATGTATTTAAAAGAATAGGATTCCAACAAAATGTCTTGATTTTAAGACTCCATTTGAAGATTTATTAGGTATTAAGCTTGAATTCAATCATTTAAGAGTTTTTGGGTCAAAATCTTTTGGTCATATTCCAAAAGAGGATAGGAAGAAACTAGATTCAAAGGCCATTAAAGGCATTTTTGTTGGGTATTGTACATAGTTTAAAGCTTATAAATTGTTTAATCCCTCTACTCATAAAGTGTTTCTGAGTATAGATGTAGTATGCCATGAGAAGGTTGATGATGGAAACTGTGATAAAGGAAATGAAGAGTGGCACATGCTTTTTCTGGTGGAAGATGGAAGCGATGAAACAAGGGACATGCATGAGCAGCAGTAGCAAAAGGAAGAATCAAGTGATACAGGTACAGTTAGCAAGCCAAGTCCACCAAGGAATGAGCAAGACAGATTTCAGGCAAGTCCACCACTAAGGAGATCAGGTAGGAAAACTTAATTACCAACAAGATATATGGATCATGCTCTTATATCTAGTATGTTAAATGCCCTTGAACCCTCAAATTATAAAGAAGAAAGTTAATATGATGAATGGAGGGAAACCATGGAACAGAAATATGAGTCAATACTTAAAAACAAAACCTTTGATTTAGTTGAATTGATAGAAGGGAAAGAACCTATAGGTTGCAAGTGGTTATATAAACCTAAATTTAGATCTAATGGTAGTGTAGACAAATACAAAGTGAGGTTGGTAGCTAAAGTTTACTCACAAAGAGAAGGAATTGATTATGTCGAAACCTTTGCTTCAGTAGCTAAGCTAAACACTATTAGAATGATGATAGCTTTAGCTACAAAACATCATTAGAGTCTACACCAACTAGATGTGAAGTATGCATTTTTAAATGGAGAATTGAAAGAAGAGGTTTATTTAAAATAACCCGAAGGGTTGATAAAACAGGGTCTAGAGCATTTACTCTGCAAATTAAAAAAGGCATTGTATGGTTTAAAACAGGCACTTAGGTCATGGTATGAAAAAATCAACTCATTTTTCTTACAATATAGTTATAAGAGGAGCAAGAACGACCCAAATTTGTATTATTGTGTTTAATGAAATGGGGCGAATTGTTTTGATTTCTTTATATGTAGATGAACTTATTATTACAGCAAATGTTGATGAGCTCATTAAAGAAATCAAAGTGCAGATGTCACAGGTTTTTGAGATGAAAGACCTTGGAGAGTTACACTATTGTTTGGGTCATGAAGTCTGGAGAGATTATGGCCAGACTTTTCTGTCTCAAGGAAAGTATGTCAGGAGCTTATTGAAAAAGTTTAGAATGGATCAATACAAAGTTGCCTCGGTGCATCATAATGTCAAACTTCGGAATGATGATCGTTCTAAGGAGCTGGATGAAACACTATATGTGCATCTAGTTGGGAGTATAATTTATTTGACTACAACTAGACCAGACTTAGCTTTTGCAGTCAGTGTTTTGAGCCAGTTTATGTCAAAACCTCTTGTGAATCATTGGGTGGCAGCGAAAGCCATCTTAAGGTATCTTCAAGGAACCTTAGACTTTGGAATTAAATATATTTATTCGTTTGATGTTAGATTGAAATGTTTTTCAGATTCAGATTGGGCCAGAAATCTGGATGACATACAATCCATAATAGGTTATGATTTTAACATTGGGTTCGGGATCATTTCATGGAGCAGCAAGAAGCAAAATATTGCATCCTTGTCTTCAGCAGAAGTAGAGTATCAACCAATGTGTGCAACAATGTGTGACGTAGTTTGGTTGAGGAGACTTCTCCATGATGCCAAAGAAGAACATAAATATGATACAATTACCAAAGCTCGACTCCGTCTATAATCATATGTTCATATAATTATACAAGATCCACATGGTGGTAATGTCACTGCGTTTTTTTCTTTTCTGCACATTGCCACCACGTGGCTTTTATACACACATAATTATTGTTATGCAACTTTAATTAGTTTCCACAATAGTTTCAACAATGATTTTAGTGATCGTTGCTATTTATGGTTGTAAGTGCACACATGAACTAATAATGTGTTGTAAGTGTACACATGAACCAATAATGCATATTCAACAATGATTTTAGTGATGGTTGTTATTTATGGTTGTAAGTGTACACATGAACCACTAATCTCTGAACATGCATATTGTTGACTTTAGTGTCCATAGGTTAATGTAGTACATGCAAGAAAATGAAATTGCACTAAATTTTAAGAGTGTAGGACATTAGTTCATAATTCGGTGATAGAAGCACTATTTTTAAAACTTGGCATAAATATTACATGCTTTAATATCAAAACTTAATTGTTGCATGGATTGGAAGAGATTGGTGTGGAAAATAAATATTTTTAAGTGCATGGAAAATTTTACACCAAATATGTATGATTACACGTAAATAGCATCAGAGACTATTGAGAGAATACAAATGTGGATAGCCCCGTGGATATTGTCCAACGGTTAGGCCGGGAAGTTTGGTCCCCATAGGTCTTGTGGTACAATCCCAAGCAAGACTATATATATCTTAGAGAACTACCAATTCGATTAGTCGGGACATTGAGGACGTTGAAGCTCTTTCTCCAGCCTGTTCGCCTAGTCATGTAGTAGCTCCTGCCACCATGGAATCTATTGCTGAACAACTCTTATGCATACAAATTAATATGGATGTTCTCAGGGACCACAGGTATGAAAACTAAAATGGAGTTATGGCCTACTTTAATAACATTCAATATAGCTGAAATGAAATTTTGTAGCAGTTGGACAACCTCGGACACAACCATTGTCGTACCGATGACCACCTTCGTAGTTTGGAAGTGAGGGTGGAACATATTGATTTCCATATGCATGATTGAGTTGGTTTCTTTGTAGCTCCCCTTGTACTTCCCCCTCACCCACCTCCTTGATATGTTGTTGTAAGTTATCGTTTCCTTTTTATCTACTTTAGTTATTCTAAGGCAAAAAAGCTTTTCAGAAATAATGTTTGTAAATTGTCTATTATAATATTCTCCAATCCCTATTCTCAAAAAATCTAGTCGAAATGAGAGAGCAAAAATTGTTGAGATGAATTTTGTAAACCATCTTTTTGAAAATCTAATAATAAAAAAATTTAAGCAACAAAAAAAACATTTATCAAAATAAAAATAATATTATATAAAACAATAAAATTCCATCTTCACCTTAAAATCTTAAAAATTAAAAAAATAAAATCTCTCACAATTTTGAGTTTCTCACTTAATCTAAGATCCTTACAAAGCCATGTAGAAAAATACAAAATAGAATCTTGAAGAAATATACGAAAATACATGAGAAGAGTGATCACATTTCTCATAATGGAATTTTAGATAACAAAAATACAAAATTGAATAATAATAGTTCCTCGAGCTCATGTTTTTTCATAGTTATTTGAAGTAGATTTCATCATCATTTTTTATATGTATTTAAGATTGGGTTTAGATTACGGCATGCTATAATGAAAAATATACTAGATTTTCTTTTTTAAATAAACTATATCTCACATGGAGATCATGGGCCAATATTATGGATTCTCAACACTATGTGTTAATATTATGGGTCATTTTATTTTTATAGGGTTATTTGTATTTTTATTTTTACTTTGTTATTTTATTTTAAGTGAGTTAAAATGTTTACATTACATTAGTTATTTATTTATTTAATTTTTGTCTTATTTTTATTTCTATGTAATTTGACTTAGTCAAAATGTTAAACAATACATTACATCTCTACTGCACTGAGTTGGAAAGTGCCTCTTCGATGTAATCATAATCCCTATTTTTTTTTTCATAATTATTTGAATCATTTCATATAAAAGTAAATAACTATACAAACTCATATTTTCTATAATTGAAATTGTTTTATAAATCCATATACATATATTCAAAAATACATTTCAAAGAACAAAATATCATAATTTAATGAAAAACGTTCCACCATATTCACACTGAAAACTATAAAACAAATAACAATTACACAACTTCCAAAATATTGTTAAAAATATTTCTAAAATTAACAAAATATTTAATGTAGAGGTCACTAAAATTAAAATTAGGAAATATGTGAAAAAGAGTGTAACGTGTAAGTGAAATCATATACACAAAATATACTCACGACTTAATCAATTAAGCATAATGATATTGAGAGGTATATGAAAATTATATTTAAATTATATATTTGGCGTTAATTCTCCACGATCCCCGACATGAACTCTTAATCAATAATTGCGGAGAAAGCTTACATATGACATGTCACAAAATTCAACATCCCACGCATTAAAAGGAAAATGGATTATTAAAAGAAAAAAGGGAGGGCAATATCCATTACGAATAGAGTCGTCTAACGACTTGGTGGAAATATTTTGAGAATTAAAAATTTTCAAATTTTTTTGTAAAAATAGTATTTGAATCATATTTTTATGGTGGAAATAAATTTAGCACCATCAAAAATCCTTAAAATTCTTAAAATTTTGAAGTTTAACAATTATAATTTGATTTACAAATATCATTGCCAAATTTTCTTTAAATATAACCAAAATTTCCAAAACTTTCCGAGCAATTTCTCCACTTATTAAACTGCACTATTATAAATGTCATGCGAATGTGGAATTAAACACAAGACGTCACAATACGTCACGCAAAGGCGGACGTAATGCCTCGGTCCACGTAGCCCTAGCGCTGGCGGCAAGCGTATGTCATTCTTAATTTTTGTAATGAACCAAAATTTAACTTTGAAATTTTTTTATTTTTTTAATTTACAGACTAAAATATTAGCCCAACATCATCACTCAATATCATTATAGTGACCTAATAAATGTTGACTTTGAAATAAGACTCTAATTGAAATTAAAAATTGAAATCTCAACTCATTGGTATCTTATATGGTCTGGGTTATTTTTATATTCTTAGCCCACTATATATATAAATTAATTAATTAATTAAGTAATTAGAGTATTAAAAAATATTTAAAATATTTTATTTTTAAATAATGTTTTATATTTCGGTCTTTTTAATTTTAAAAATAATTATGTAAACATTTTTTTTAAATATAATATGTTGAACATGAACCTTTCATATTAAATTTAAAATTTTATTAGTAAAAGGTAAGTAAATATTGTTTATTCAATGGCTTTTAAAAATAAAAATTTAAATTATCTTTTTATAATAAATTTAAAATTTATTAACTAAAAGGTAAGTAAATATTTGTTTATCAATTGCTTAAAAAAAAAAAAAAAAGTGAAAATGTTTATATCATTGTAATTTTATTAATATAAATTATAAAAGAGAATTAATTAATAAAATATTTGGAAATAGGTTAAACATTTAAAATTGAAAATTTATAGAAATAAAATAGTTCTTCATAAAATATTTATGTAAATCAATATAAATAGATGTTTAAAGAAATGTTTTTATATCAAATGGAAAAAAAATTGATAGGTAAACAAATAAGGAAATTGGGGGTTTATAGAAATTATGATGTATATTTGCAATTTCTCATGAATTTTTAACCAAAATCACAAGACACGGACTTAATCTACTACTCTGCGGACATTAATTCACAATTTAGAACAAAATTTTTAGACATGCAATAAGAAATCACACACGTGCAAATGATATTTTTTTTCCGAGGAAAACAATCTAGTAGAAATCTAAATGTATGCTTGCATTAATATGATGAATATAGATGCATTACAATTGCTTTGCTCAACTAAGCACAACCTGAAAGTGCATAACCTATCTCTCTACTCACATAAAGGCTCTAACCTAGACTTAGTCAATTTCTGCCTCTCCTTTAGCTCCTATTCCTTGCATTGTTCTTTGAGGAATTATGCCCCTATTATTTAGGAATTCCTCCAAAATGGATTGCACAATTCCTTAGGTTGGTCATTTGACTGCATGCAACACCTTTATACTCTAGACTAGACTACAACTGATGTTACATCGCCTTGGAATCTCCACCAATCCCTGGGAACTCAAATTATTTACATGCACTAGATATTTTTCACTGATTGATGAATTAACTGGATGATCACTGAGCTTGACTAAAGTCCCACTGCTTAACTGACCCTCCACTAGTTCCTTCAATAGTTAGAATGAGTTTCACTGAAAACAAGCTTAGATAATTGTCCTTGATTTCTACAAATTAGCAATCACACATGCTTAACTGAACTCTAACTCCTACAACTCGAGTTTATTGAGTGAACTGGGTGACACAAGCCATGTCACACAAGTTAACATCATCCTAGTTGTCTACTGTTGTGGAAATTCGAATTTTCTCAATTTAATCAAGGCAAAATCAAATTGAGAATTTCTTGCTGCATTTTTTAACGCTCCCTCTCAGTAAGAAAGAGATTATCACCCACCTCTTTCTTGTGCTTGTGGAACTCGAAACTTCCTCTTAACAAGGCCTTTGTCCAAATGTCAGAATCTTGTTCCTTTGTTGGAATGTACTGCAACAACATTATCTGCCTCTACACAATCCCATAAATGGTGATACCATATATCTATATGCTTGGATCCATCGTGAAAAATAGGATTCTCAAAGAGCTTGATGCAACTCTGATTATCATAGTAGATCACAGTTGGATCCATCATCTAACCAAACAATCCAACACATATCTTTTTCACCCATATCGTCTCACATGTTTCTTGACTTGCAGCCATGTATTTTGCTTCTGTTGAGCTCAACACCACAAATCTTTTCTTCCTATTGTACCAGGAAACAACTGCAGACCCAACACTAAAAATTGCACTTGATGTACTCTTTCGGTCTAATGGACTCCCCGCCTAATCTGCATTTGTGAAGACACGCAGCTTCACTCCTTCTATCAGTCTGTACCATAGTCCAAACTGGGTAGTGCCTATGAGGTATCGTAAAACATGCTTAGTTGCCCTCTAAAATAATTTGGTTGACCTAACCATTGCTTGGCTCGGCTGGTTGACTACATACACATATCTAGTCATGTGTTGACAAGGTACATTAGTGAACCCACTAACTGTCAATAAATCGTAGCATCCTCTTCCTCACCCTAAGTGACATCCTCCTTCCTCTAGTTTGCCACTAGAGGTGTCTCCATGGGTTTGCAACTCTCCATCCAGAATCTATACAATATCTCATTTGCATACTTGCCTTGAGAGATAAGGAGTTCTCCATCGCTTTGCCATACTTCCAATCCGAGGAAGTAGTGCATGAGACCCATGTCCATCATTTCAAATTCTCTTGCAAGGTCCTCCTTGCAAGATCTGATTAGTTGTTCATCACTAGTTAAAATCAAGTCATCAACGTATAAGACAATAATGAACAATTTACCTTCTACCAATATATGATAGAGGTTTTCATCTACTTCAATTTTGGTGTATCCCAAACCAGTGAGATAGCTATAGATCCTAGTGTAACAAGCACAAGGTACTTGTTTGAGACTGTACAATGCTCGCTTGAGTTTGCACACACGAGATTCTTAATCAAAAGTCTTAAATCCTTTTGGTTTCTTGATGTATACCTCCTCCTCAATAACTCCATTGAGGAATGTTATTTTTACATCCATCTAGTGGATCCTCCACACCAACTATGTTGCCAGAGCAAGAATTGACCTGATGGATGAGTGTCTTGCTACAGGAGCAAAGGTATCCTCAGTGAATTCCTTGAACTTTAGAGTACCCCTTGGCCACAAATATGGTCGTGTACTTCTCTATATTTATGTATATTGCCTGCTTAACCTTGAAGACCCATCTCAAAACGACAACTGATTTATTTGTTTGTCATGGGACCACTTCCCAAACACTATTCTTTACAATGTATTCATATTCCTTCCCAATTTCATCAACCTATGCATGTTTCTCTACTGCTTCCTCAAAGGAGGATGGATTTGTCTCTACAAGTTGACTAATTAGAGCCATGTAGCTAGTGTACCGATCTGGTGACTGTCTCTGTCTACATACATTTGAAGGAGCACCCACATTATCCCTCACATCCTACACAAGTCTCTCAGCTTCCATGGTTCTTTTCTTGCTTTCTCTGGATGGTTATTCTTTAGTGGTTGTCTCCACTCTCTACTCCTCAATTTATGGCTACTCCACAACTTCTTGAGGCTCCTCCTTTGGAGCTAAAATATCCTCTCCTAGTGGTATCTAAAGCTCCCTCTCAAGAAAGCACCACATCACTTTCTCCTCTTCAAAGTTTACATCCCTTCGTACAACTGTCATTCTAAGGGATGAAAAGTACACACACTAGTTGTGGGGAGTTTTCATGCAACCCACAAATACCCCCAATTTTTTTGTCAAATCTAGCTTCTTCCCCGATTCTTTGGAGACATGGTAGTAGACAAAGGCTCCAAAAATACTGAAGTGTGACACATCTGTTTTCCTCCCCAAGAAAGCCTCCTCCAGTGTAATCATGTCGTGAATCTGATGAGGACTCTAGTTTTACAAATAGACTGTTGTGTTGCATGCTTCGAACCACAAATGCAGAGGTAGGCCTTGGTCATGCAACATCGCCCTTGCTTCTCCCACAATGCTACAGTTCTTTCTCTCAGCCACCCCATTCGGATGTGGGTTGTGGGGTGCTATCAACTCTCGTCAAATGCCTTCCTTTTCATAAAAAAATTTAAATTCATTCAACACATACTCACCTCCATTATCACTCCTAAGAGCTTTCACCTTCTTGTCAGTTTCTTTCTCAACCAATTCCTTGAACTCTACAAACTTGGAGAATGTTTCCTTCTTCTTACTCGTGAAGAAGATCCAACACTTCTATGAGAAGCCATCAATAAAAATGACAAAATATTTATGCCTTCCAATGGAGGCAGTTGAGAAAGGTCCAAAGACATCAGAGTGGATCCTTTCTAGGACTGCATGTGTTTTTCTGTCCCATTCATGGAATACGGATTTTGTGTACTTCCCCAAAGTACATAATTTTCATACATCCTACTACTCAAGTGATCCTTTGGGGAGGCATGTGGTTATCTGTTGCATGTTCTTTAGGGAGCCATATGCAAATGGCCAATTCTTTTGTGCCAAAGTTCACTGACATCATGAATCTGCACCTTCTCCACCTTTGTTCTTAATGCATCACGTCTTCCACATCTAGTTTGTACATGTTATTCCCACGAATCCGATCTACTTCACCTGTCCCATGGCCATTCAGAGGAATTTCTTTCCTTTGCTGAAGATCACACCATAACTACAGTTTTCCAAAACTTCAACAGAGATGAGATTTTTCGTTAGGTCTGGAATGAACATGACATCCTTAAGCCTAGCGGGGAGACTAAATCCCTTTGAAATGTGACTATACATACCCCGGTCAAGTTATACCTTTCATTCTCCCACATCTCAATGTGCATCTGCAAATCTTTGTCTTCTAAGTCATTGACAAAGTCTCTACACCATGTCATGTGGAACGAGCCACCTGAGTCCAAGCACCAAACACTCCCTATCAATGTGCTTTCCATGCATGCCATGGGGGTAAATTCAAGCTTGAATTGTGAAGCCAAGGCTGCACCTACTACTCCTCCTGAGGTCTTCTTTCTTTCCTTTTTGTGTGGAAACTTCGTGGCATAGTGCCTGAATTCATGACAATGGAAGCATTTAATTTTCGATGAATCTTTCTTCTTGCCCCTTGATTGGATTATGGTTTGGATTGAGATTTCTTTCCTTATCCCTTATTTTCGTTTCCATCCAATGGAAAATTTTCTTTATTCTAACCCTTGAATGAGGTCCTATATCTAATATTCTGCCCTATTTCCTTTTGTACCAAATCACGCCACCCAGAATGAGCGCATAACACATGGCTTAACTCTATGAATTTCACACCAATGTCAGTGCTTATCATAGGAATGTAGGGCCCGACAATATTATATGTCACTGGCGTGTTCAATTCATGTCGATTGCTCGATGAAATTATTTTAAATTTTAGAACTTTGGGGGCATGTTGCGAGTTTTTAATATGCAAAATGTCTTGTAATAATTTTGCAAAAATATTAAAATTTTTAATAATTTTCTATGGTATTTATAAATTCACGCTACTCTTAAGATAATTTTATAGATTCTTAAAA
>APFE030886917.1:0-18192 GCA_000404065.3 Pinus taeda | reverse complement strand
TATTTTTCTCTCTTAAAACTTAATATAAGATAATTTTTTGAATAATAAATTGTATTTGGTATTTAGCTATCTTTATGAAACCGCATGTTAATTATTTACATTGAAATGATTAATTAGTTAAAAATTTAAAATCATAATATAAAGATTTGTATTTTGGACCATCCATGATCTAAATGGACATTATTTTACGTGATATTTTCTTTAATTTTAATTTCAAGTTATTATTTACGTTCCTTAAAAAAGGTACTCAAACCTTTTTGTGGCATCCCCTAGTAAACATTGTTACTTTACGTATGTGCGTAATAAATGACAATAGAGCCAAACAATTGGATTAATTAGTGTAAATAATTGATTTATAAAAGAAATATTTATTTGACGAAATTATGCACTCACGTAAGAAACTCTAGATAAGATTGTAAATTCTTCATGATTAGAATATTTAAATATTCTAGATAAGATAAAGGGAGGGAGATAAAGTCCCTTAGAAACATCTCAGCTGAGGCTAAGACTAGTTACCTTTAAAGCACCGTGGGTGAGAAAGGCAGGGTTTATTAGCAAAATCCTAGGCAAGAAAGTAGTAAAACTTACAAAAATGTGGTTGAATTAGAAACATTATCATAAAGAAGGGAAATTAAATACCCATTGAGGAGATCAACAAGAGGTTGTTGATTCTCTAGAAATTTACAATTGAGTTCGGGGGATAAATGGAGGCAGTTCATGGTTGGGAGGATAGTGTCTCTTGGTGTAGGTTTCCATGCATCGAGTTCTTTCAATCCTCTGGTTTGGCTTATGTTGTTTTATTTTGGATACGATTTCAATTATGTAGACTTCTATGCAACATATGATGATACCTTTATAGTGGTAGTCTTAATACATATGATAGATGGAAATTTACTAACTCAAGAGTGATATGTAAGGTATGGGTATAGGTCCATAATGAAAATTAATGTACTGGATATGATTTAAGTCATTACTGTAGATTCCAATGCAACTGTAGATTTATATATTAGATATTGAGTTAAACTATTAGAGTACATTATAAGGTAATTGCATATTAATATACTAGTTGTTGAGCTAAATACTACTATAAATCCATGTAGAGACAGTCATACATTTGGCACTAGCGTAGCATGCATCATATATTAGATAATAATTTGAAAGACATGCAATAGACTATATGCGAAGGAAATAAAAGAACTAGTATGAGTATCAACTCTTGAAGGAAATGTCCAAATATACACAAATATGTAAAACTAAACACAAAAGGTAGAATGCTACAGATCTAAGTATTGATCTCAGCATGCATACGAAACTACCTATTAGGTAACAATCAAACCTTAGAAAGGAATACGAACAAACATAGCCTCAACTTGTAAATAAAACACACATATAATTATAGGAACAAGGTTAAATATGGTTACATTGTAGGTTAGGTGATCAATGTATAAGAATATCACCTTTATTTAATCAGATAACCTTTGTTGCTGCCAAGGAGGAATAACTCCATGCAAAACTAGTTATGAGGGAAATAAGAATTGACTTCTGGGTCAAATGATTCGAATCAATGCTAGTATAATAGTTAATTTTAGGATAATAATGGTATGTCCTATGCTTAGAGAAATTTTACTTCAATTTATTTATAATCTCAATATCAATATCCAGTTTAGCAATCACATCATCATGATAGTCAAATGCAGATAGAACGTAAACAATAACAATAGAAGACTAGACAAGACAAGAGGACATAATATATGGCACCAGCAGTGACAAACCCCAATGTGGGGAAACCCTTGATCAATTCTTCTTATAATTCTTCAAAAGTTTAGCAGAGAGAGAGAGAGTACAATTTACAATATTCACTTGCCCAATATGATCAGTCAAAACAAGAAAAACAGAAAGCCCTAACTAGAAATTCAACGCTGGTCAACAAGGCTAAAATAGACCTCCAAAATAGCTTGTCAACCCTAGTCAACTCGGCCTCGAACAACAAGAAAATGAGCCCAAAATAGTCTAAAAGTAACTCGTCAAACCTGGTCAACAATAGTCAATGCAGTAACCAGAACTAGGGAAGTCAACGCTGGGGTAAAAAACCCTCGGTTTTTGTGCCTAGAATTGCAGCCTGCCCAAACGGAAGTCTCCCTCACAAAACCACAGTCAAATAGGGTTAACGCTAGTCAAAGTTAACCTCCTAAAATTTTGGTCAAATCTATTCAATGCAGTAGCTAGAAAAGCTAGTCTTCCCTTCGCACGTGTGCGGAGAGAGGTGTCCGGAAATCCGTACCCAATCAAGATGAGAGAGAGAAATATGAATGAGAGTGTTGCCAAAATGAGAAGGATGCTCCTTGTATTTATGTGCAACATTGAAGGTTATGGTTGGCCAACCTTTACAATTTGTCCATAATCAAAATAAATTCATAAATTGATTTGTACATGTGAGAATGGGATGATCTTTATGATACTTATAAAGTTCTGCATGAACAATGTGAAACCTATTAATTTTCGTATAGCTTACCATTTTAAGCTTTCTTTAGGTTTAAGTCCTAGTACTGATGAAGAAAAAGGAGTATATGTCTCATGTACCATATGCAAATGTTGTACGTAGATTAATGTATGTGATGGTGTCTACAAGACCTATAATTTCACATGCATTTGGAGTAGTTAATAGGTTCATCGAAATGTATGCTTCGATGTTGGTGAGCAGTGAAATGGGTGCTTTGGTATTTAAGAGGCACAAGTCACCATTGTATCATCTTTAGTGGTTGATCTTATTCAATATGTGGCTATGTTGATTCATATTACGCTAGAGACTTGAACAAGAGATCTACTACAAGGTATATCTTTAATCTTACAGGTGGATTGATTAGTGGAATGCTAAAGCTTTAGAAAATAGCTGCTTTGTCCAAGACAAAGGTAGAATATATAGTTTATTCACATCTTTGTAAATAGGCAATCTAGTCAAGTTTCCACTAGGTGAGCATGGAAGGATGAAGGAGAAAATGAATGTATTATGTGACAATTAGAGTATACATGGATAGATACAATCCTTCAGAGAAAAAGAGAGTGAGCTCAAAGGCCAAAAGATAAATGCGAACACAAAATATTCAAATTGTCTAGAGGAAGAGAATGATTCATGAAAACTTCTACAATCTTCTACATTGGATGGAATTCACAAACTCGTTGTTTAAAGCACACAATTGTAAGTCTACACGAATAAATAGTCTTCCCACTATACATTCTACAATCATATGATGACATTCGCTGCGTCTAATGTGCACTTAAACAACACTACATACTTCTACACACATTAGGAAATGGTTAATGTGGCTCTAATACCAAAAATTAAACAAAGCCTACAAACTCAGACCACAATTGAATAGTAGTGATCAAAAACCCAAATTGAGAGAAACAAAGACTTGATTGTGAATAGGATTTCCAATGGAGTTACATTTTTTTCATAATTGGAGAAAGAAGACTCCATAATTCAAGAGATAATTGCCTAACAAGTTGAAAAAAATTCTCTCAATTTTAAAAACTTTTTGACTAAGATAATTCCAAGATTTTTTTTTAGAGAAGTGGCTTTTTATCTTTTCATCTCTTTTCTATAATTCTAGAATTTTCTAGAAATCAAAAAAAATCTAAATTTTCTAGAAACTTTTTAAATATAAATTCTTTTTTAAGAAAATGTCTCCGCAACAAATGTGAACTTAACCCACTTAACCCTCCTACTTCAACTGGAACTAGCGATCTTAAACCTCGTACTTCAACTGGAACTAGGACTAAAGTCCCGGACCCAATCACTTCATCAGACTCTTGATGCAATGCATTGCCACTTGATAGTTGCTTCTGTTTTATAGAGTTTCTTTTATTTTGAATTATCAAAACTATGGTTAATGGTCAATAGATCTCTTTTCCTAAGTGATAGATTAACACCTAACTCTGCGGAACAACTCTGTGTGAACAGTAATATTTTTACCGGTATATAATGAAATTGTGAGGAAATATAATTGCTAGACATAATGGCTCTATAAACTATATTACTATAGGAGGCAGTGCTGTTTCCGTTACACAACGACTACAAAGACGAGTGCTGCACCTCTTACACAATGTGCCATATGCAGGTGAAGGGGTTTTTTCGCTTTAGGCATTTCCATGAGAATTTTTTTGCATATGGAGCAATTACGTGAATATTATATAAGTAGAAATTACATATAATATTTTTGTTAAAAGTAACATTTAGAAATGCTCAAACCGTATAAATAAGAGGAAATTAAATATAATATTTTGGCAAAATAATAATATTTAGAAATCGTCAAACTGTATGAATGTATTTTATGGTGAGTGAATGGGATGACTTGAGAAAATTCAAATGGTTTGACAATGAATTGTGGGGAAAATTCTTAGAATGCGCCACCCGGAATAAACACATAACACGTGGCTTAACATGTGTTCATAGCATAATGAACACATGTCACAAACATAACAAAAGGGGAGAGGAAAATGGATCGTGAACCGATCTGAAAATCCATCATTTTATATTATTATAGAAAAAATTATTTATTGGTTAAGCCTTAAAATGTTTTTCATAAAAAGGTTGGTTTCTAATTTTGATGTTATTTAATAATTCTAATTTCAAAATGCGTATAATGATATATTATTTTTATAAATTAAAATATTCAAATTATATAGAATTATCAAAATTTATTTTCAATTTTAGCAGCCATAAAATTATTTTATTTTTGAAATTAATTAAAATTTAAATATTTTTTAAATAATAAATTAAAATTATATTTTCTTTATCACTATTATTATAAATTAAAATTTATATATAATAAAGATTTTGAACTAACCATTTTTATTTAAATATAAATATAAATATAACCATGTTTCAACGTTGCATTGTGAAAATGATTGTCTTAATAACTGTCAATAATCACACTACTACACCATCTACACCAAGGACACTTTCGAGACTTTTTTTAAGATGAAATAATAAACCTTTTGTCTTAAAAAATCACTTTTTATTTTAGTTATTTTACATTAGAATTTAATATCAATTGAATTGTCTTAAATATAAATTTAAGACAAAAAAAGTTTGAAACAAATATATTTTAAGAAAAAAATTTATGTTGAAGACAAAAATAGTTTAAGACAAAAATTCATAATTCAAGACAAACAATTTGAGACTAAAATATTTTAAGAAAAAACTTTATATTTAAGACAAAAATATTTTAAGACAAAAGCAATTTGAGACAAAAATATTTTAAGAGAAAAATTTATATTTAAGGCAAAATTATTTTAAGACAAAACTTTATACTTAAGACAAGAGTAGTTTGAGACAAAAATATTTTAAGACAAAAAAATATATTTAAGACAATGGCCACTTAAGACAAAACCCATTTCAGACAATTAACAATTAAGACAAAACATATCAAGTTTAGAAAATATTATCTAAAAACTGCAAAATTGACTTTGACAGTGCACCCTAAGTCCGCCGACTTTTAGGCTACTACTGTCCCACGCCTATAACGAGGTTGCTATTTCACTTACCATTCACATTATCTTATATAAAGAAAAGGATTTTTTGGGCTCTTCGTTTTGTGGGGGTAGTCAACTTTGAAGAATGTGACATTTTTTCTTGACAAGATTTCCTTGACATCAATTCCTCTTTTGTCCTTTCAATCTCTGTTGATACGATTAGATACAACTTGTATGTTGTTTCATTTGACACTACTATACAGAGAGGGCTTTTAAGACAAATTTTAAAGAAAAAAGAAATCGTTTGTCTTAAAGTTTAATTTGTCTTAAAATTTTCAATACGAGGCGCTAGAAAAAAAGGTAAAGGTAAAGGATTAGGAGTCTTTCTTTATGTTGTTGATGGGTTGTTCAGGAAATAGAGCAATGGAGGTCGAAAACCATTGATGGGATTTAGGGAGATGGAGGCCTAAAATAGAGGTGTTCTTTACGAGAGAAGCGATAGAGGTACTTTCGTTGAATGTGGATAGGCAGTAACATAGTTGGGGTTCTTTTCAGGGTCCCCGTCGATTGTGTTTTAATATGTGGTTTTTGATTGTTTTATTTATTTTGAAAGCTATTTGTTTTGTTTGTTCAGAAAGAAAAAAAACATTATCTTTGTATTAAAATATACAGATAGTATATAATTTAGATTTCATTCACTATATTATCCTTTCATACTTATCCTACCATTCTTATGCCCATACATTTCTATTTTCTTGTTCTACAAAAAGTGTATTTCTTAACATCAAACTGTAGCTTATAACCATTACATTTTCATAAATGAACACCTCCATTTTTGAAAGATACAAAACTTCCATCAAAACCAAGTCTGTGTTAAAATGTTTCCTAAGAGAAGTTGGTGTTGCCTGCATTTACCATGATAGCTTTCTTAAAGAATGAGAATATTTTTTACCTATTTCCTTCGAAATACCTCTTTTAGATATGAGTCTCGTTGTCTAATTTTGTTCTCTGTATATATGCTCGAAATGTATATGATTAAAAGTCCTTACCAGGTTCTCAATCCTCATCATCCAATTTGCAAGTATGGGGGGGTTGAAATTAGTATTCTTGTTTACCTAGTCAATGATTCCTTTTGCATCTTCGTATACTTGAATTTTGTCTAATCTTAGCCATTTTTCCGCGATAAGGACTCCCCATAATGTTGTAATCTCCACTTTGTTGTTTGATCCCATTCCTCCCTCCTAGTAGAAGTGGAAGAAATTATCGGGCTCAGTAACTGTGACCGCACCACATCCACATTTCCTTCTATTGCTGGCTCTGTCAAAAAATCCAACTGGATATTCATTCCAAACACCAATGAATGTTCATTTCCTGTTTTTGTTAGACTTGATCACTGACTTGATCTCATTGAAAAAAGAATCTGCATTGATAATGTCTTCTCTAACAATCGCATTGTTTTGATTAAAAAATGTTAGTGTTACTACTTCACCTTATAATCCATATGATATATAATGGGAGGGATTTGTACTACCTATGTGAAGTGAACCATGATAGAAGACATATGAACAAGGGTTGATTAGTGCTAGCGAAAGGAAGCTTCACTTCCTTCAAAACCCAATCCTAAATCAGCCTCGCATATGAGCATTTGATCAACAAATGATTCATATCTGCCCCCCATGCATAAAGGGAATATTCTAGGACCAATTAACCCACACTTTTGTAAGTTGTTCCATGTCAATATATGATCATGTGCTATCATCCAACAAAAGCATTTTAATTTGTTCACATTAGAAGAAATTTCAACTCAAAGATAGGCATCTAAGAAAAAATTAAGAAATTAATAAAATAATGTTATGTAGACAATTTTTTAATATATCATTTTTATTATTTTACTTTTCTCAAAATTACCCAAATAAATGTGAAATTTATCAAAATAACCATATATATAATTTATCCTTAATTAATTTGCTAAAACAAGATTTAATAAAATTTAAATTAAGAAAAGTAAATTTAAAATTTAAATTACTCGAATTTAAATTAAAAATAAATTTAAAATTTAAATTACTTACACGCCATTAAAAATAAATAACCCCACACACACATATTTTAAACACAAGATTAATAAAAATGAATTTAAATTTAAATTTAAATTAACCAAATAAATGCGCTTTTATCAAAATACAGTATATTATATTTATAATTAATTAATTGTTTATACAATATTTAAAAAAAATTTAAATTAATAAAGTAAACTTAAAATTTAAATTAATTACACAACATTAAAAATATTATCGATACTATAACTCTTATAGAATAAGATATTAATTTTATTTTTAATATATAATGTAGTTTTGGGTCACTTGGGCACCATTCATGTTTAAGATAGGTAAATTATATTATTAAAATTATTATCAGTGCCAAGTCACACCTGTATCTCTTTTGAAATATGAAGGATTTTGATTAACTTACACATTATGACATGGAAATTCAATGTTAACTTTTTAAAATAAATTTTCCTCTAACGAAAGATTCCATCTCCATATATCTTATAGACGCTTATTGTAGTCATTGATCATCCCAGACCACCTTAGCAACTTCAAGTAGATGTTTTGGACTATCATATTGTTATTTTTCATTTTACCCCCATATCATAGAGTCCTACCTCGCATCAATGAAAGTGGAACTGTTAGATGTGGTTCTTCATGTTAACCAGATGTGGTTATTTAAGTTAACACAAATGACAATATGATGACTATGGTAAATGCTTCAAATAGATTTTTATGAATTCGAAACAACACTTTTGTAGATGGATGGAACCTTTTCTTTTGGTGGAAGAACTTTAAGAAAATATTCACTGGTGTTTTCAACTCGATAGATAAATCCTGTAATCATGCTCACTTAAATTGTTCCAAGCCCTTGTAAAGTTAATATTCCTGAATGTTGAACGATATCCCACTACAAGAAGTCCACAAAAAATTAAGCAAAATGACAATGACTTTGCAAGTATGTGGTTTTTTATTACTCGGAGTGGCTTTTGACTTACTAATTTTGGACCTTTTAATTAATATTCTATGTTGTTTGAATTAGTATTTGAAAAATTTGTTATTTAAGATGTGATGCGTTGTGTGATTAGTTTTTGACTGGAAATTAGAAAAAAATGAATGAATAATTAAGTTTCATGTAAGCTCAAAAATACATATAATGAATAGTTAAATTTAATATAAGTTAAATACTTTATAATTATTTAGAGATATAAATTTGATTGTCACCATTGTAATAATTGGATTTATATATATTTTTCTCATGTATATTTGTTATTAATATTGTGTAATTAGAAATAAATTTTTCACACATATTAATGTATATAAGGTGTAGTCTAATTTATAAACCAAATGATCTTTTTAAGTGGAATCTTATAATACAATTTTAGTCAAGATTTTGATTTTTTGTTGTTTAAAATATATTTTTCAATCCCCTTCGGAAACCAATGGAGCATTGTAAATTTTACAAACTAAACAACTTAAAACCAACCTTTTAAAATGGTCATTTTATCTATTAATTAGACTACACATTGTGTATAATGTTCTCAATTTAACAAAACCATTGATTTTAAAGAAGAAATGATTGAAAAAGATTATATATATTTAATGTCTTTTAATTTTGGCTTTTTTATTTTTTTCCTAATATTTAAATTGTTTTTTTCTTATCCTCAATCTAATAACTACCATTAATTTTGAATTTTGTATTTAATTTAATATATTATTAGAATATTAAATTAATACAATATGAATATATATTTTATATTGGAACAATATTACATCATATGATATTATATAGTTAATACTAATTAGTTAACTATATAAATATAAAATATATAACTATAAATAATTATTGTTGCTTAGACAAGCACATTTCCGCTGAGTATGGAAGAGATGTTATAATTTCCATTATGACTTAGTAATATTATATAAAAATAGAAATCAAAACAAAAGAAATAATTAAAAGAAATAATGGTCACACTAGAAACAAGGAGAATTATGTTGGGTGTGTCTACCCCATGCATCCATAAGCATGTCGTCTTTTATCTTTTCCATAATTATGTTTGGCGACAAAATAAATATGACTAGGGGTGGTGAGAGTTGGTTTATGCATTTAGAGTGACAGGGGGCTGTTTCCCTGCCCCAAGAGAGATTTTAGGAAGGAAATTTGTAAAGGATTCGGTAGAACTATTTATGGGCTTGGTTCAAAGTAAAAGCTTTGATGATCATCTTTGTTAGGGGAACTAAAGGTACCAGTATGTGAATTACTTGGAAAGATAATTTGTGAAAGTCATAGGAGATGATATCGGAGGACGTAGACAGAAGGTGATGTGGAGTGTGGCTTAGCTTGTTCGAGTTCATGCTTCTAGTTACAGATGTTCCAACCTGAAGCGATATGCCTCCCTGGCTTGGAATGAAAGGGTATTTCTCCATATTTACTAGGTATTTTGTAAGCTTTAAGATAATTCTATGAATTTCATCTCGTACATCTTTAGAAATATTTTGAATTACTAAAAGATTTGGTCTAATTTAGGTGTTTTGTTAAAGAGGCTTTGGAGGCTTATGTGTGGGGTTGTGTATCAGATATTTGTTACAATATGTGCTCATGTCAGTGCTGTCCAGGTAGTTTATAATTGAACTAGGATAAAGACCTTTGTGTCTTGACTTGTCTTCTCTTATTTTGGGTTCATCATTTTCTTGAGGTCTGTGTATGTGTAGTTTAAATGTTGATGCCCCTCACCTCACCCGAGCTATGGCTGGCGTCCAAATTTTCCTAGTGGCTTATTGTGTATAGGGACAATTCTTGATTATTGTTGTGTTTCTGCAGTACATCCTATATTAGCCTTCCTTTGGTTAGTCTATAATCAATGCCTTAAATCTTACCAGGTCTAGAAATTGTGTCCCATCTATCATGGTGTTGTGTCCTATGTGTTTTAACTCAAGAGCACATTGTCAATCGTGGAAGATGGAATGCCAGAGAATGCACAACTAGCCTAGGGGAGAGGGTCTTGATCCCTAAGGCTTTAATGGAGCTCAAAAAAAGGCCCAGGAGCCTGTTGATAGCTACCATGTAGTGGTTCCCATACTACCCAGAGTGAAATCCATAATTTGGAGTCTCGAACTATCCAAGAAAGATAGGTCTTTTGGAATTCTGAGATCCTAGATAATGTAGCCACTTGGATTCTTGACCTGTGGCACACTTGTAGATGAAGGAAGCAATATTATGGAGCACTAGCCTTATATGGCAAGATGAAGATTCTGTTGGGTAGAATCTTGATGGACAAACATGTTAAGAGGTACACCATATCTGCGAGTTTGGAGGATGTCAGAAGGTACCAATGCAATTAAAACTATCATTTAGGTAAGATTGAGGAGAGTATTACATAGACATAGCTCAATTTCTAGTGCAAACTAGATTCATGTGTTCCTCCAAGATTGAATGATAGAGACAAAGTCCTAGTCACATCTTTAGAAACTTAAGTTTGAATGCTTATATTTAGTGTTTGTTTTTGCAGTGCACTAATAAATAACTTTTTTATGCTTGCAATGCTGGAATTTTGGACTAATAACTCTGTAGGTAGGTGGTAAAAAATATATGGTTTCCCATTGGACAGATTGAGACCACTTACCAAGTGACACATACGTTAATGATTCTTGATGGATGTAAATTTTTTTCTTGAGTTTTTAAGATAATATAAATTAAACTTAGAAAAAAAAAAAATCAATAATTAAAACAAAATTGAGGTGAAATAATAAATTTACAATTGTTTATTTTACAAAGCACCTAGAGGGATAAAATCTCTTGAAAAATTCCCCGATGGGGGTCAGAAACCCAACACACGAAGCACCACATGGCTCATGTTTGTAAACAATTGGCATAAGGGTGGAGGGTTGACCTCCCCGCCCTCTCAAATCACCTAGCATACATGGGAGAGTTATGGCGTCTGTGTGAAATACCTCAATGCCTCGACTAGCGAGGGAGGAAATTATTTAAGACATAGGATGGGTTATGGCAAATTCATGTGCGTTGGAGTTTCCATATGGTTTCATGTTCCCTGTTGGTATTCTACTCGCCGACGAAGGAAGCGTTGCCCATTTTTTTGGGAATGGTGGTAACCCTAGAGTTTCTTCCTAGACTATTGGCTCTACAGGTTAGTATACTTTCTATTCGATGGGCGGTATCCCATGTTTTCCTACGCATGCACAATGTGACTTTCGAAGGTGTTGACTAGTTTCTATTTCTGGTTCATTTACAAATTGGAAGTTATGGGTTATTAGTTCCTTGGAGGTTGGTGGAGGTGGTATAACTGGCGGTGCTTCTTGTGGTGGTGGCAGCTCTGTGCATGGCGCTCCTTCATAGGCTGTTGGGCCTATAGTTGGGATGCTCTGCTTCTCAGTGTATGTTTTTATGTGTTGTATGGAGGAGGGAGTCTGGTCGTTGAATGTCTTCGTGGTTGCCTATTGCTGGTGTTGTTGGGGAGGTGCTCCTCAGAGTTCTTCCGGTAGGGTCGGGTATTGCTCGACCCTTCTTCTTTTGAATTTCAAAACTACAGTGAGTTTATGTGTCGGAGCCTAGGGAAGCAAGATTGGTGGGGTGGCATAAGTCTGGTAGGTGTGTGTCACTGCTTTGGGGAGGGAAGTGTTAGCTCTCAGCCCCACCTAGGTGTCTAATGGTTTTAGCCTTGGGTGAGGTGGACCAAGTGGTCAGGGGTGGGACATGTTTAGAAGGCGTTCGGTAGTTCCTGCGTTCTTGACTTCGGTATCGACAATGTCGTTGCTGGTCTAGCCAGTATGCACCCATCTCCATGGCGAGGATGGTCATCCCTCCCAGCAAAGCCTAGCTCAGCTGGATGCGGGGACCCAATAATACAAATACAATCTTTGGACCCAAGAGTGGAGGCATAAGGGGCTTGCCAGGGTGGTAAGACAATGGGGTGCCCCCAATGGAGGGTGGCTTCTATGCGAGGTGGTCATGGAGATGGAAACTCAGTGACGAGGCATGGGGGCATTTACAAAAACTACATCAGAGTGGTGGTGTGCAACGTGGTGGCATGGGAAGGCAGCAGTCTGTAGCGCCTTTGACACCTGGTGCGAGGGAAATTTAGCATTGATGTCTGGAGAATTTTAATGAGCTAATACAATACCTGTTGGAGTGGTTGGAAATGGCTAAATGGATCTGAAGAGAGGAGCATGCTAAACTAGTAGCCACCTTGGACAAAACGCACTACTTCTAGTGCCATGTTCGAGAACGAGTGGTGGTGGTCTGGCGTGGATACAACTTGCTATCGAAGAAGATGGAGAAGTTGGAGTCTTGGATAGCTCACTTCTAATGGCATGTCCAATGTTCCTTTAGTCCTCCGCCTCCTCCTAGGATAGCCCCGAACAACCCAGCTTCCATCACGTCAAATGATTTGCATGACTATATGTGTTCTCTTTGTGTTACTTGTCTTGTTGTGTCTCTGGCATTCTCAGTTATGGGTGATGTCCTTAGTCTCATTTTTGTTTTTTTGTCATATGCTACAAATGGTGGTCAACAAACCTGGTCAGGGTGAGACCACATATTTTTTATTACTCCTGATTTACATCTTTTTTATGAATAAATAAAATTTTAACTTAAAAAACATCTCTTGAAAAATTTATTCCTTTTAAATTTAACTAAACTTAAAATTAACCTAGATATAAATTAATAGATACACGATTAATTTATCATAATTTTTTAAAAACCTAAATCAATTTAAATTAATTTTTAATTAATTACATCTGAATCAACCTATTTGAAAGTTATATATATTTTCACAAATAATATAATAATTTTAAAAAAAGAAAAAATCCATACTCAATATTTCCATATATATTATATATATATAAACACTAGTCGATATTGTAATAAACAATGTAATAAATTGTAATGATAATGTATCGAAAATTAAACAATTGACTCATCGATACTAATTTAATAATAGGTTTTTGAATAAATTAATGTAAAAGAAATATTTTAAAAATGTTTTATTTTTAATTAAATTATTTATTTTTTAATCTTTTTTAATTTTAATTAATTATGTATATTAATTTTCTTAAATATAACACTTTGAATATAAGATTTATTCATCTTAGATTTAAATATTTTTTCCATCAGGTTATATATATATAATATTTTTTCTTGCATAAGAATTGTTGGAAAAATTAAGGGTTGTTAAAATGTGGAGCCTTTAATTTTTTAATTGACTAGTTTACTTCGATTTTATTTTAGTTATTAATTGAGGAGAAGACATTGCAACATTTCTTCTACAATGAGCTAAGCCTCTTAGTGCAACTTGTGTAGCCATATAAATTAAATGGTTGGTAAAAACAAATAAGCATCAATCCATAATAAGCAACAAACCACTTATTTATTTTATATCTCATGTTGCTAAAATTTAAATAATAAGAAAATATATGACTAAAGTACCATTTATTTAAATATTATTATTATATATTATTTCTAAATATATATAAATATGTTTAAAAAAACATGAAACACTTTTTTCCGCCATGGAGATTTACTCATACTTTATCATAAACTCTTAATCTAGAAACATACTTTACTACAACATTATGGGTCAATACCATGGTTTATCTATACCACATGTACGAAAAATCATAACTCATTATAATTAACAATTTTTGATATGACATTTTTTTTAATTAAACCAATTTGATTAAAAAAATAATGGCATAACTACTTTGAATATAAATCTCAACCTTTGATGGATTGTGCAATTTCTGGGCTAAGAAGCTCACTCTTGCCCAGAATTGCACAATTTTTGGGTTGAGCAGTCCTACTGGAACATATTGTGTAGTTTTTCAGTGAAGGTTCACAAGGAAAATTGCGCAATTCTGGAGCCCAGTGGGCTACCAGACAAGATTGTGCAATTTATGGAGGGAAGGTTGGTTCCCCTCCAGAATTGTGCAATTTCTTGAGGGAGCTGCTAAGCCTACAACTAGAGCAAGTCCGGAGAATCAACCTATGAGGGGGATGCATCAAGCTATCATGCACAGACTGACAATTTGCTAGAGAACCATTAAAGCTTGTGTACTTGACAATGCAAGACATGTTGCTGAGGATGGTTGGTAGGGAGGCTCCAAAACGAAGCTAAGGCAAAATTTTGGAGGGTGGTTGTAGTCGCTACAACACTTAACCAAGAACAAAATTTGGGATCTTGTAGAACCTCCTAAACAGAGAAGTGTTGTTAGATGTAAATGGGTCTTCAAATTGAATAGATATCTTAACGGAAATACTAAAAGATATAAAGTGAGGCTCGAAGAAAAAGCCTTACATTTACATAGAACGTATTGACTTGCATGATATTTTTATTCCATTTGTAAAACTTGTTTCTATTCATACGATGTTAGAGGTAACTACATTATTTGACCTTGAGTTAGATTTGCTAGATGTTAAAACTAATCTTCATCATGGAGATTTGGATGAGGAGTTATATATGGAATAACGAGAAGGTTTTAAAGAAGATTGCAACAGGAGATTAGTTTGCAAGCTCAGGAAATGATTGTATGGCCTAAGACAATTACCAAGGAAATGGTACAAAAAGTTTGATTTATTCATGGTGAGCGAGGCCTTCAATAGAAGTGAATATTGGTATTGTGTGTACTTCAAAAGTTTCAATGGTATATTCATTATCTTATTTTTGTACGTTGATGATATGATTGCTGCAAGAAAAATCATGGAAGAGATAAATAAGTTAATGACTCAGCTTGCTAGGACGTTCGATATGAAGGATCATGGATCTTCAAAACAAATTTTGGGCATAAAGATACATAGCGATAGGAAAAATGGAAAGCTCAGGTTTTCATAGCAAAAGTATGTGTAGAAGATACTTATAAAGTTTAGCATGAACAATGTGAAACCTATTAATTTTCCTATGGCTTCCCATTTTAAGATTTCTTTGGGTTCAATTCCTAGTACTGATGAAGAAAAAGGAGTATATGTCTCATGTACCATATGCAAATGTTGTAGGTAGATTAATGTATGTGATGTTGTCTAAAAGACCTACAATTTTATATGCAGTTGGAGTTGTTAATACGTTCATAGAAATGGGTGCTTTGTTGTTCACGATTAGTGAAATGGATGCTTCGGTGTTCACGATTAGTGAAATGGGTGCTTTGGTATTTAAGAGGCACAAGTCACCATTATATCATCTTTAGTGGTTGAGCTGATTCAATATGTGGATATGTTGATTGATATTATGCTAGTGACTTGAACAACAGGTGGATTGATTAGTTGGATGTTAAAGCTTCATAAACTAGTTGCTTTTTCCACCACCAAGGTAGAATATATAGCTTCTTCACATGCTTTTAAAGAGGCAATCTGGTCAAGTTTCCACTAGGTGAGCTTGGAAGGATGAAGGAGAAAGTGAATGTATTTTGTGATAATTAGATGTTATTCATTTGGCTACTAATCCATATCATCACTAAAATACTAATAATATTAATGTAAAATACCATTTTGTAAGACATGTAATTGATGGTAGCAAAGTGGCTATCAAAAAAGTTCACACACAAGAGAATTGTGCATACATGTTCATGAAACTAGTTTTGGTAGAGAAGTTGTGGCCGTGTTTGGATTCTCTTGACCTACAAAAAAAGATAATTAATGGGGGTGGGGAAGGAATTAGGAGAGTCGTTGTTAAAATTGAAAATAATTAAAATATTTTGTAAATGTATTTTTTAATTTTTTTACCAATCAAGTTGTTGTGTAACTATATGATGCCTATTAATTAAAATGTTATATCCCGAGAGGAAAATTTTATTGGAGAGACATTGACATACCTTGATTATAAAGTATTTTAATCCCTTGACCTGTGTAAATTTTCTTGTCACACTCTCAGAGTTTTAACACATAAAGATTATGAAATTAGTTCCGTGTTTGGAAGTTTCTGCATTTTCTCCTTTTATTAATTTAAGATTATGGGCTCAAAAATATCGACAATTTTTGTTGTATAGCTCTAATTCTTAAACAAGAGCAGCTGTTAGCAATTGTTTATTATCTATTCCAATCCATACTTAGTCAATAACTGGAGAAAAAAAAAATTAAAGCTAAACAACAAATAAAAATATGAGAGAGTAGTAGGAAATGTGGCAAAGTATTTGAGGCACACTATGAATTGAGAATCAAAAGAAAACAAATCATCGATATCTCTGTATCTCAAGTGAAACTTAAGTTACAAGCAACAAACTGACTAGTTTGCCTTGCCAAGCACCTTTGGCTTCCAGCAATCTAGCAACAGAACAATAAATACCTTCATGAGAGAGATCTCCACTAGAAGTATAGTTCTTGTTCCTTCTGGACTTTCTCCTTCAACTCATGCAACTCCTCCTCTATTCCCTCCATTCTCCATTTTTTCTCTGCATTTGCATGTTCCTCTTGTCACGTTGTTGCCTCTTTGCCTCTATTTCCAAAGCTAGTTTCTGCACATGTGGGTCTGCTCGGAACTTGTAGCTTTGTTCCTCCTCCATGTTGTTGACAATCTTCCTCTTTCCCTTGTCGCGCACTGGTGAGTTTACCTTTGTTGCTACTGCTACTGGAGCTCTCTGGGATGCTGCTTCATGCTATTTCGTTAACCATTCCACAACAATGTCAATCGGTTCATTGGGGCTAGAGAAGCTGCAACAATATCTCCATGGGTTCTCCTCGGCCCAATGAAATGCCCCATGAATCCACTGAAACTATACTCTCATGCAATGACATTTTACAAGACAATGCAGGCCATACGGATTATAGCTTCGGGTGTCAAATGGATATTTATTGACCTCCTATGCTTCAGCATCTGCATGCTTGAAATTCCTTATCTCGTATAACCCGATCCTTAATGGAAGAGTGGGCCAAGGCGCCTTCTTCTTCCAGTGTAGCCTAGATGTCAGTCCTGCTGAGATGTGATATAATACTTCCTACATGACGAGCTTGTTCGAGGAAATCTTTGGTAGACCATGCGGAGGTTTCTCAGTGCTGTACATTTATATGAATGTGCTAGATGATGAGGCATACCGATATTCTATATCAATTAGTGCCTCCATGGCTACCTTCGACATGTAGGATGGATCCTGTTCAAATATCATCTTGTACACTGGGGTGACAAAATCATCGAACAACTATGTGATAACTCCTCTGAAGTTGCATTCAAACAAAATCTTACAATAAGTGTTCACAGAGGTCTCCGCTGATGTCCATGCCCACTTCAAGCCCGAGAACTCCTGACAGGCACAGATTACATCCAAGATGTAAGTAGACATTTAGATTTCTACTTGCTAACCTTTCGACATCTGTCGAGCTCTTTTTACATGTTCCTTCAGCTAGTGAACCAACATGTCAGACCAGTTGGATGATTTTCCTTCTCTAGCCAGTTGGTCCAACGCGATCACCCAACTATTCGGGAAGGTTTCCGTGCTCCCTTGGACATACAAGAGACATGCAAAGATGACCAAGTATTGATATGCCTTCCACAGTATCTTTGTCTTGTAGAGCTTGTTGGGTGTCATCCTGAATTTGGCCGACTCCTTCACCCAGTTCTTGAAGATATCTCTGGAGTTGGCATTACTGATGGGTATGCTGAAGGGTGTCTCCATGGTGATCACTAGCTTTGACATATGGTACATATGTTCATAATCCTATGCCATGAAGGTCACA
>APFE030886916.1:0-14927 GCA_000404065.3 Pinus taeda | reverse complement strand
ACAGAGCTCTAACTTCATCATCAAAGTTTACCCTTACAGAACATAACTGACTTGTAATAGAATCAAAATCTTTTAAATGGTCTGCAACAAATCCACCTTCCGACATCTTCATATTAAATAACCGTTTCATAAGAAATACCTTGTTTGAGGCCGAGGGTTTTTCATATAGTTTCTCCAACGCCTTAATCAAACCCTCTGTCGTTGTTTTCTTCGAAATGTTGAAGGCGACCGACGCTGCAAGGCACATCCGTATTGTTCCAAGTGCCTTTCTATCGAGAAGGTTCCATTCTTCATTGTCCATATCCTTCGGCTGCTTTGTTTTTCCGCCTAGTGGTAGGTATAGATCTTTCTGATACAGATAATCTTCCATATGTATCTTCCACAGCGAGAAGTTTTGGCCGTTAAATTTCTCGACCCTAAACTTACCATTTTCCGCCATTGCTCCCACTCGAACTAGGAACCCTTCTTTCCTGTGAGTTTATCAGCCAAATAGAACTTCGGCTCTGATACCAGTTGTTGGAAAATTATATATTACGGAGCAATGGAACACATAAAATATTGCAGAAATATAAACACAGAAAATGCACAAAACAAGAGAGACACAGATATACGTGGTTCACCCAGTTTGGGATACGTCCACCTCGAACAGCCAGTCCTTCCTTTTGATTATCCAGCAAAATGAAGAGACACAACCTACAGCAAAGCCGTTGTAATATCCTTTGTTTTCTCTCACAGTCTCACCTCTCTTGTTTCTCCACTCACCACCACAGAGAATACCAATCTATTTCGCCGCCCTTCAAATACAAATTGCCTCATACAAAAGAGAGCGGGTTTCCTTCTTAGGGAAAAAAACCCTAAAAACTAAACATAATTTCTACCGTCAGATCATCTTCCGCCTAATTGAACAGCTCAGATTGCTTTAAGAAATCTACTATACTTTTACAAGGCAAATTTACATTCTGTTTTTGCTTTCGGGGGCGCTGCACGCCGAGCCCCCGTCGGGACTGCTGGCCCCCAGACCCCCTAGCCGGGGGGGATCGGCCCCCCCAGACTCCCGCGGGGGGGACAAGTGCCCCCCGCGCCCCCCGCGTGGAGGGGTGTACAAAACTTCCCGGGGTATACATCCCGCTGAAACAAAGACCTCTGAACAATCATGCTCCACACACAACAATATATATACTAATTGGATATAACAAATGTCCAAGTATAGGATAAATTAATTAATTATTAAAAGTACTAATTAAATACCTAACTATCAAGAAGGAAACAAATATATTAAGTATAAAATTCAATAATGAAATTTAAGGGATATACTAAAGCTAAAATTTTAACTAATAAACTCGTCAATTAGTAAACCTGTTTAATAATCCGTTGATTAATAAACGTAGATAATAATATCATTTCAATCAAAATTTGGATTAATTAAACCAATTTAAAAGCATTACCTAATAAAATAATTTCAAAATGAAACTAATTTACAGATGAATCTAGCGGATCAAATAAAATCAATCATATATATTTAATGGTTATAAATAATTTAAACATCCCAAAATGTGATCATTTAATGGTTATATATAATTTAAAAACACCAAAGGGTGATCAATTAATGCTTATAAGTATATTAAAATTGAAGGGTGGATGACTGCTAGAGTCATAAAGACCATACATCATGATGTCAAGTGATCTATTGCTAGATTCATAAACACCATAAAATCAAACTTAGGTTTGGGTTGAATAAAAAGCCAAGTTTTCAAAAATTCCTAAGGCCTCCACAGGTCAACAATACAAACCAGAGTGCATGCACCTGGTTTCTAAGGAAAAATCAGTGCAGAATTGCACTCTGTTGGCAAATGAAAACATAACAAATATCATAAACCCAAGAAAAAATAAAAATTCAAGAAATCAACCACATATATATGAAAGGTCATTAGTTCATAAAGACTCGGGTTAAGATAAAGATGAAGGATCATAAAGCAAAACTAAGGAAAAGGAAGAGAATAGAGACATTCCCTAGTATGGTTACCAATTTGTTACACTAGACAAATCCCTCTCGTGGACAAGGGAGATCTACCTAGATCTTTGATAGAAACAAGAAAAAAGCAAGACAATTGAACTAACTCTTTCCCTAAGTTGGAATCGTTTGAATTATAAATATTAAAGCTAATGGATGAGCTTCTTACCTATTTCACAAAATGCTTGATGGAGATCCCTTATTGTGACTTGATGCAACTCCTCAATGCTTGACAAGACCTACAACCATAAACCATAAAAGGATCAAAAGCATATGCGATATAATAATCCAAACAAAACTTAATTTGATGATCAAGGAGATTAAGAATTGAATTTTCCTTAATCAACATTGTAAACAATTATAAACCATTCATCATTCTAATAAGACAAACCAATGGGAGAAAGTGTTCATTTGTATTAATTAAAAATAAAGAGGATCCTTACAACCTTCGCCTTGATGTCATTAGGTTCCTCCCAATGGCATTCAATCTCCTCCTTAGATGGCAATCCTTCCACGAATCCCCCTTGATTCTTACAGATGATATTGGGAAGGAAAGGTTTTATGCGCTATGATAAAATTTTGGAAATAATATTATATGAAACATTGCATAAAGAGATCAGTCTATATCTTGGGAATGAGGCCATAATGAATTCTTTGGGAATCAAGACAATAAAGGATGAATTAATCCCTCCTCCCATACAATCATGCCTGAAGATGTAATCCACAAGAATAATAAGATCAAAATTAATGACATCCCAATATGCCTAATAAAAGTGGGGATAAAAACCCATATGGAACTGGAGCTTTGTTCAGGCTTTGAGAAAATTCCATTTTTCAGATATCCTCTTTTTTAATGCTTCACAGCAGGTCTAAATTGTCATCTTCAGGCACCAATTTCAGATTCTATCTAGCATGTACTAAACGATCTTTGATTTAGCTATAGGTTGGGAAACGTATAGAAAATTGAAGTAATCGACAATCGCCCTTTGGATCCCTTTAGAGTGCTTGATCTGCACTCCATCCATGCTAACAAATTTAATGTTATTCCCCCAAACCAATTCCTTAGCTTGGTTATGGAAGAACTTAGTGGTGTGATCACTAGTTAGCAGCCATAAGTTTCAAGACTTAAGGATCCATTCTTCCTCTTCTAATATTAGCACATGATGGAAGACCTAAAATTTTATGTGCTTGTATTTCAAAAGCTCCTTTGTGATGGATCCTTGCTCTATTTTCCTTTTATACTATGCCAGATTTGATTTATGCATGTTTATTTTGGCCACCATTCTTCATTATTTGTTTTTATCATGTGCTTAATGACTAACTTTAGCTATTTTTTTTCCCCAAAAGGTAATTAAAGAACCAATTCCCCACCTACTCCATTTTTCCATTGCCAAATCCAAGAAATATTCCCTTTAGATCCAAAGAGGAGAGAAGTAGAAGGGAAACGACCCATAGTCTACTGTTTGCAATACTTGAAGAGAAATTGGTTGATGTTTTGAACTCGACCAGGGAAGAATATTAGAGGATATCATAAAGTCTTGAGATAAAAAGGAACATGAAACTAAAAGTCTTCCTAGGTGGGCTACAATATTCCCTAGGACAAGTCTACCACTATTCCATGAAAATTTGTTAACCTTGATAACTATTAGATCTATCTAAGTAATGAGATCCTCTAAGATTTCTTGAAACTAATATCGAACATGGGATCCTCCTTTTTTCCCCAAGGATGGTAGGTTTTGTTAAAATCCCATGCCATAATACAATATTGATTTCAAATGGAGCCTCTGATGTCTAGGAGAGACACTCAATAATTGAAATTTTCTATCTATTGAATAGGCACATATACATTTTTTCTGTGTAAGGGTTGACATTTAATTACTAATAAAAATAAGTAAAAATAATTATACATGGTGTTATGGGATGCCTCGCAGGGAAACCAAACCAAAACCATCATTTCAAAGTCTTGATATTACATATACTGAGTTTGACTAAAATGTTCGTCAAAACGATAGCCAAGAGTGAAAATGATTTGCAGAATGATACATAGAAACAAGAACTTTGTCCTGGAGCCACAAAACTAGTAGTAAATGTGCTTAACATGAAACTATCCTACATAAATGAACATAAGCCACATAAGGGATGGCTAATTACTTAAGTGATCCTGGAAGACTTGAGACTATAAATGAGCTACGAAGAGTCACAAACTATAAGCCATGAGCCACAAGCTACAAGCCACAACCCACAAACACGCATAACAATGACCCCTCCTTGGCTCGTTGAGCACACATAGTGGGAGCTCCTTCCTCGACATGCTTGAGCCTCTACTATTCACAATAGTTACTCCTTCCCTGTCCAATGATCACACATAATAGGAACTTCTTCCCCGACATCCCGGAGCCTTGAGCCACTACGCTACTTCGAGTGTGACGAATGATCTACCTTCTTACAAACTCTATGACCTCCTAGAAGCAGTGACACAAAGCTGATGCTATTCACTAACATGACAAAACTAAGAATTTTAAGGAATTTCTTCAAATTCCCTACATGCCTCCCAATGTAATAACTCCACTAATTAGCTAGTTGTTAATAGTCTGAAAGGTAAGCCTTAGTTCCAAATTGGAGCCTCTATGCAACCAAGTAAATTCTACAGGTCATGAATTTCCCTGTGACTAATGGATGCCCGACCCCAACTTCCAACCAGGCACAGAGAGAAAAATCCCAATTATATGCATCGATCCTAGCTACCAAAGAATTGTGAGGAGGATCAACATTGCAATTATCCTAGGCCATGGCTTGAATGGAAACCTAAAGAATATTTTGATTCTCCATTAAACCATTTGAATGAATACTATATTTGCATGATGGAGCATTAGGCCAAGACAATTCACCCTGAGGTTGAATGTCCTTATAATCATCACACACCATGATAAACCAAACACTGTGGTACTAGATTACATTAACAGTAAAGGATCTAGGCATGAGTGAATTTAATGGAGCATACACATAAGTTATGGTTGATTCATGACCCCCTAGGTGGAGAGACAAGTCGCCCAAAGTAGTCTTGTCAATTGGAAGACTACATTCGCACCCACGGTGGGGGTGAATATGCACATATACGTTAACAACAATAAATTCCTTGTTTGATGGGAGATGAAGGAAGTGAACCATCAACCAATGAGGCACTAAATTTGAGTCAATCAACTTGAAAATATAGGTAGACCAAATTTAGAGCCCCCTAGAAGCCCCATGTGATCCAATCACTCTAAGCTCAGAATTCTTCCAAAATTTTGAAAACTTTTGGAGGGTCTCTTGTTCCCCCATATTTGTCTCATGGAGCAAGAGGATGGCCAACACTTCCTTTTTTATTATAGAATTAAATTTAGACATCTATTAATTGGAGTCTAACCCCCTGCATTCCAAAAGAGGAATTTCATTTTTATTGTGCGAATTGTTGCCTCTAGAATGGATGCCAGGGATGTTTTTATTGAATTTATACTAACCATTTGGATGGATGGATTCTTTTTTAGGTAACCATTTCCTTTTTTCTTTTATTATAAATTTTTTTCATTCTTGAGCTATCGATTTGTCTTCCTCCCTACTTTTCTCTGCGAATGATTTATTTCATATTCCTTGTTCGCATTAGATTTTTGATCTACAAAGCTTGTTGGTAACCCTGAACCCCAAGTTTTGAGGGCCTTGGGGGAGTGGAATTCTTATTCTTATGAATTTATATCCTCCCCTTGGTTCCCCACATAGGCTTCCTCTAAGGGAGCATCCCTTCTGGCGCTACAAGAGAAGAGAGCTGAGTAAGGCTTGGGGCCTTCCCCATAATCATTTTAGTAGTTAATATTTCCCATTCTTCAAGATTTTTTTTTAATATATTGAAGCTATCATTTGGATCTAGGGATATATTTCTATTAATAGTAGAGGTTCCCTCTCTAGGCATTGACCCTTACTTTTTTGGAGACATGGGCCCTTTCCCTTTCGGCCTTGTAGTCGCTTGAGGAGGAGCTTGGTTTTTCATCCTTGCAAGCCCTCTTCTTCTATTCTATCACTGCCATTATTATCCATCATTACTCTACTTTAGCTCCTCTTCTGCCTTCTTATTACAATCACATGTGAAATGCCTATATTCATCGAAAAACTTGCATTTAAATGCAATTTGACTATAATCAACTTCTTGTATATGAGATCAATTGTCTAGGTTTATATTTATTACTGTTGGTAAACACTTGTCTAGCTTCACCTCCACATAGATCTTGGTGCAAGTTCGCAACCCTTCTTGTGGTTTATCTTGGTCAATGTGTTTTCTAAGAATATTTCCTATACTTCTAAAAGTTTCCTCATTCCATCAATTTAGCAGGAAGAAGAGAAGTTTAACTCATACTAAGACTTATGTTGGAACATCACATTCAGGATTAAAATATGGACTCCAATGATCTAGATATAACCCTTGGCCACCCCATGAAGTAGGGGCTATTCCTAAAGATGAGATCCCAATTTGTTTTTCCTTCGGACAAGAAGGTGTAAATCGATTGTCAATAAAATGACATTGAAACCTTATTTTTAATCTTGGGTATACAATTCTCATCGATCCATGCCCGTCGGGATCTCAAAGAGTGTCATAAGCCCATAAAATGACAAATAATCTTCCTATCTGCAAGCTTCAGGGTCATTGATTTAGATTGAGGTGTGAACCTCCACCTTTGCAATGTTGTTGATCTTCTTCACAAAATTTTGAGGATTCAACCTTCTAGAAAAGTGGCCCTCTAGCAGCAAGGGCATTAAATTCCACTATGTTTGGAGGGGTTGCGGGGGTGAGATGGGGTCCTCTTGAACCTTGATTCATTTTCGACAAAGAAGAGAAAGCACCAAAGGATAATGGGTTGAGCAATGTGCATTAGGTTTTGTTTGATTTTTCCATAATTAATTTACATTTCAAAACTAAAACAATATTGTAATGTTATAAATGACTAATTATATATTAAAATACATTTATTAATTTATTTTTTAATTGAACAATTAAGAAATGCAATTCTAAGATATGTTTTATTAAATTTTTACATATAATTAATTTTTTCATCTTTTCCTTTTTTTATTAAAAAAAATTCAATAGTTTTATATAAATTAATAATTTCTTATATTTGATGTTTAGTTTTTAATGGTTTAATGAGTTTATGTTTCATAAATTTGATATATAATTAAAAATAAATTTTATTAAAAGAAATTCAATAGTTTATATAACTTAATAATTTTCTTTTAATATATTGATGCTTAGTTTTTAATGGTTAAGTTTAAATTTACCTGGATGCGGGTGTATTAATGCCACATTAATGGAGTGGCTCTCCCACGTTGGCATCTCGTCCTGTAGGTGGCAGGATCACACACTCCTCCATGCCTTCCCTTGGATAAAGCAAGCTCACACAAGGTACCTGCTGATCGCTTGCCATTTCGAATTTATTGCTCCCTTCGATCGAGAAACTTCGCCTGAGGTTTTACTTATGGGTTCGTCGGCTCTCTCAGCTACCATTTCCCCCTGGCCCTCCTGCATTAGCTTGCCTCAAACTCTGTATTCCTATAGCACTTCAGGTGCAACCTTAAATGTCTGTTTTCTGAATCTTAAGTGGCTCCCTTACTTCGGCACCTGATTTTCTTCGGCGTGCTTCAATTCCCCTTCAAGCTGTCTGTGTATTTTGATAATGGTGCACCACCGCGCTCGTAGTCACTATGGTGGCAATCGTGGAGGCCGTGGGCGATCTCAACCTGCTTCTTCGCCTCATATCCCTATGGCTCCTGCATCCCATCCCTCAGCTTGTGCAATTCCACATCAGAACAATTATGGTGGTATGCCTTTCCCGCACAACACCTTGCAGACCACCCATTTCAAATTTCAAAGTGGCCTCAACAAGCCTATTCTCTCAGCCAACATCACTGTCATCTTTGCGGAGGAAGAGGCTCGGCCTAGCGATTTTGTGCATACCTTGGCGACGCAGTCTCAAGGTGGCCATGGAAGCGAGTAGCATGGAGAAGACGTTGGCAATGTGTTCAATTGTGATGATGTGTAGGCAGAGGGAAGTGTTCCTGATGATATCAAGCCACTAGACGACAACCTCCACGGAGTCTCGGGCTCTGTTGACCCGGCGAGTTGTTCCTGTGGCATCCGTCGTTCGAAGGCTCTTCCAGGTGGCAGCGGTATGGGTGCTAAGGATACAAAGGGCGATTTTTGGGTGGGAAATGCATGCCTGGTGGCGAAGGAAGCTAAGGACCATGACACGATTGTTTGATGCCTCCTGAGCCCTGTTTGCTTCCCTAGCTTTTCTCTTTGCTCTCAAGGTCACTACGTTATGTTTCTTTGGTTTTGATAATGTCTTTTTGCAACAGGTCTCCGGTTCCGCAGTTGTTTTTGCCTTTGGGCATCTGGTCAGTATAGATAGCATGGTTACAACCCTCCATCTGATCTTTCTATGGTTTACCAACATGCTTAGTTCTCAATGTATGGTTTTTGGGAATTTTGTATCTGGTTTTCCCAACGTTGGGATAGTTTGGATGTGTTGATGGACAGTTTCGGCTCTCCTCTGAGGTTTCGACCTCCTTGTAACTGTATTTTTATTTTCTTTTAATAAATTAGTCTTTACTGAGAAAACAAAAATGGTTAAGTTTAAATTTCTAAATAGAATTTTAAATTGTATTTCCAATATATAATTGGAAATTTAATAATATATTGACTTTTTAATTATTATAAATTATTATTGTAATTGTTTTTTACATTTATTTAAAACATAATATTTGGTTTTAAAAAAAAAAAAAAATTCTACTATATTTAATTTGTTTTTTATTTATTTAATAGGAAACCATACAATTGTTATATGGAAATTTAGAAAAATAAGTTGCCTACATTTTATTAAAGATACATTTTAAATACAAATTAATAGAATAATAATTAATTTTTGAATTTAATATATATATTTTTACTTTTAATTTTATAAAATTAATTATTATATTGTTTTTTATTTTTATTTAAATTATAAATTGGTTTTCAGGTAAAGGGACATCAAAAGATTCTAAAATATTATTTAAATCTTTGACTGTTTTTTTTTTTTAATTTAAATAGTGTAAACCATTACAAAATTGCTATATAAATTTAAAAATAAAGATTACATTTATAAAGATATTTTAAAAATCAAATTAATAGAGTAATAATTAAATTTTTATTTAACATTCTAAATAAAATTGATTGAATCTCAAAAACCCTTGATCATCTCAATCTTCTAACCTTTATTTAGTATAAAAATTTCTTTTAAAAGAACATCAATCTAATAATTAAATTCATGATAAATATGCTCAATGAAGATTGACACTTACAACCCTCATATTTGTAGCTGTCAAGATAATAAGACTAATAATTTAACTATAGTGATCCAATGAATCAATCTATTGTAACTTTAGAATCCTCAACACCTTTAAAGACCAATTTCTTTTATTTTTCACAAAATAAAAGGAATTTCAAAGAGGTACTAATTTATTTCTACAACTCTCATATTTGAAGCTGGAAAGATAATAAGACTAATACTTTAATTGTAGTGATCCAATGAATCAATCTATTATAACTTTAGAATCCTCAACACCTCTAAAGACCAATGTTTTTTATTTTTTCTCAAAATAAAAGGAATTTCAAAGAGCTTCTAATTCATCTGAGGTATTGTTTCCTCAACTTTCTACTAGCTTTATCAAATAATAATGATGTGTAGGTTCCTCACATTCTCTCAGCTTTATCAAATAATAATAATGTGTAGGTTGCTCACCTTTATGTTATTTTTATCAAATAATAATCTTGTGTATTTAAATGAAACATAATATCAACTCCACAAAGACTTGGAAACATTGACATGCTCTATTGAAAACTCCAAGGTAAATTATGTCTAAAATTGAGACCATGGTGAGACTTACCTATAGGGACCACATTATCCTTCTTTATTTTAACTCAAAATTCTCTATAAAAAAAATCCAAGATAAATTGTGTTTAAAATTGAGACCATGTAGAGACTTCACTATAGGGACCACATTGCCCTTCTCTCTTTTAGCTTAAAATACTCTATAAAAAAAATCCAAGGTAAATTATGTTTAAAAATAGGACCATGTAGAGATTAGTTATAGGGATCACATTATGCTTCTTTCTTTTACTTAAAGTCAAGGAAATCACGTGTGACCAAACTTGGGTTGCCTTTTTTACTTTTAAATAGCGCCTAATTTTATAAATCCATAATTATGAAAAACATAACGTTAGCCCAATAAAAGATATAACCATATTTTGATGGTACTCATTTCAAAGTTTAAAGAACCTCTTGATACACTTGCAAAATAAGAAAATAAAAGAATTCTTTGTGAAACATTTATTTAATCCTGTTTATCTAAAAAAAAATTTCCTCCCTTTCTTTCTATTATCCTCACATCAAAACATTATTTCTCATTACTATCCACACTTTTTACTTTTCCACTTCCAAAAAAACCAACCACAATCATTTACACTCACCTTCCCATCAAAAGCAAACTCCATACCCTAGTTTTCTAATTAGAATACTTATAGCCTTATTCCATACCCTAGTTTTGCAATTAGAATACTTATTCAAAATGATTGGATAACAAGAAACAGTTTGAGTATAAATAATTTATTCTTACATGAGGCCCTAGTATAGACCAACATTGTCTTCTAAGAACAAGGGAGCCACTGCCGTGGCGGTAGTCCCTGCCGGGGTCTGCTTCAATTAGTTAATAATTAGTATACATTATAATTAGTATACACTCAATCGATGAAAGTGACCTGAGGGATATATATATAGATATAATTTCAGAACTGCACGAAGGAATGGTAACTCGGTTACCCAGGTAATTATGTGTAGGTATTTGCAGCCATTGATGTAGTCTAATGCTATATATGAAACCACACACAATATTTGTTTATACTTTAAGATGTAGGGAGGTTATGACTGATAACATTCATGTGGTTCGACTTACAGATCTAGTCACTAGAAAATGATATTCACGATGAGGATGGGGTTATATATGTTAAAACTAATATCTCTTTAAACTTTTATATATATATATATATATATATAAATCAAAGCACATCTATCAGATTTGCTACTTCGTTGTATAATGTTATGATTATTTTATATGAAAATTCAATCCATATAAAATATATTATAATATAACAAGGTATCATATAATTTCCTAACTCGAACTCACTCACCTTCGAATTTTCATTTCGTTCATATGACCTCACAATTGTTCTCGGTCAAATCGATTCAGATCCATTTCTCCCTTGAAAGAAATGGATCATTCATTCTATCCATTCATTTAACTGTTTTATCATATACCCAAATCAACCCAAATTTGGCAGGCAGCTAATTTCAGATTACCTGCAACCACTAAACCGAGAGTAACGACCAGCACGAGATGCTAGGTTCTGCAAGAGACCCAGCTTCTCAAAAACTACTTTTCCCTTTTCGTAGCTGCTCCCAAATTCCGTCTTCGCTATAATATCTGCAGCCAAACAGGCGAAATGGTCGCCCACCTCAAACTCCGCAGTTCTGCCACCCTGCTCCACAATTCTCTTCCACTCATTTATCATACGCTTTGTACTTTCGATCATGTATGACACTTGTCCCTGCAGAGACATTTATTTTCGTCAAATAAACTGATCTATAGATAAAGAACCATGGAAAAAAAACACTTCCAGCTTATTCTCATGATATTTAATAAGCCGCTGTCTCTAAATTTGTTTGTTAATATTCGTAACGTGCATGGAATTGCAATGTCGAGTACCTTGAGATTCTCGTGGCGGAAGGCAGGACCTGTGACTCGCCGTTGGTTTAGCCAGTCTTGTCCATTCGCCATCAACAGACCTTTCCCGATGAAATCCTTCACACCTTTTTGCTGCAATTGTGATTTTCCATAGGAGAGGACGTTCTTTGCAGAGAGAAGTTCTTTGATTACCTCTGGCTCGCTAATCGACAGCCGAGGTTCATTGCCCCACCAGAATAAGAAGCGTCGGCCTGTACACACGATATCATAATGAATTTACCCCACTTATAATATGATCGTGTTTACTTACTATATACTAGTGCAGTCAAACTTGTGGTTGGCAAACACTAAATTGGAATATCTAATTCATTTTTCTGTAGCATGGTCCTGTTTATTTACTATTGCTATAGATGATATTTTAGTTTTTCCAATTCCATTGAAGAACACATAAAGCACCTAATTTTTTTTTTAAGGGTAGTCCACGATGTTGGCCTAGTAATTTATAAGAAAAAAATGGAATTATTCTAAACATCCATGAAATTTCTTGGTCATACTGTTTCAAATGGCCAAATTCTATTATAGTAACATGTTATAGACTTTGCAAATAAATTTCCTAACAAGATCATTGATAGAACGCAATTGCAAATATTTTTGGGCAGCCTAAATTATGTAAATCACTTCAAAAAAAAATGTGTGGCAGACATAAAGGTCTTGAATTAAAGACCAGGGAAGGATCTAGGGAAGGATCTTGTGCCATGGACAAATAAGCATACAAAAATTATAATAAAAATCAAATCCAAGGTAAAAACGTTGTCTATACTTCAGGTTGCAAATGATGAACTGCCAAAAGAAGGTAGGAATATATAAGCAATATTTGAACGGGGAATTGTTTCTTAAACATCTGAGAACCAAAAATATAGGTAATATTGAAGAAATCATCCAGTTTGCATCAGGAACTTAGATGGAATCAAAGATAAATTATCCATCCATTGATAAAGAAATTATAGATGCATTGAATGCATTAGGCAAGTTTGAAATATTTTTGATAAATAAAAAACTATGGTTAAGAATCTACATTGTCGTCATGAAAAAAGTTCTAATAAAGTAATTGAAAAAAGCTAGTGAAGCGAAATTTGCACGATAACAGAGATTATTTGCAATTTTGACTTTCATATTGAGCGGGCAAAAAATTCAATTCCTAATTTTTTGAGCCGAGTACATGTGTAGAAACCATGGCGGAATACAATTGAGCGAGAAAAATTAAAAACGAGCTAATTGGAAAATTTGAAATCAAGCAAGTAAAGTGTGTTTCACGCAATTGAGATTCATGCAACTGTTCAGAATCAAGCAAGCGTGACCATTGTCTAGTAATTTTTATATAATCGGTCAATGTATAGGAAGAAATCAGAGAAAATCCTAACGACATGGCTTGGAAAAGGTACAATATGAAATGGAAACCCACATGCCAACTTCGCAGTACATAGCTCTTATATCTAAATCTTGAGTCTAGTACTACCCAGATCCATCTGAGTACCTAAAATACGCAGAGGCCCAAATCCACGATTCAGATATCCGATATGATCTATGAAAGATCTATTCAAAAAACAGTGTAAGTTGAAAAAGATTTTTTTTGGTACATGTGGTGAATAGATAATTGCCAAACTTAATTTAATGGAGAGATCAATCTTCGTAATTGCTACTATAACATCAAAAATATATCTAACAACCTACAAACTAAATATACTAAATTTATATATTTTTATTTTTATTTTATAAAAAAATTAATAATAAAAATAATATAGTACACCAGTATTTCAGTATTGAAAGTTTGAAAACCCATAATGAATATGGAGGACTTATTTGGTAGAAGATTAATAATAAAAAGTGTATAGTAGACCAATATTTCAGTATTGAAAGTTTGATAACCCATAATGAATATGGAGGACTGAATCTCACTTAAATTTCAAGTAACGGAAAACTGGAATATTTCATTCCTGCGGCATGTTCTACAGTGATTTTTGGGGACTCCATTTCCTATATAAAATATTGTTTATTTAACATTATGCAATAGTTACGAAGATATTTCAAAATTTTCAATTTTATCATATGTATCAGCTTTTTTATTAGAAACTTTAATCTCTAACACTTTAATTTTGAAATACAAACTCTTATTAAATATATTATCTATATTAAAAACAATAATAAATTATTTATAAATTTAATAGTACTAAAGAACTTCATTGAGAAAAATAATTAAAAAAATTAATTTTAAATTTCCATCCCAGTATTTTTTAAAATTTAGCACATTATATGGAAAGATTTCATCCTCCTTAGAAAGCTTGACAAAAGTTGTTGCAGAACTAGTAGAATTCTCAACTAGTAGTGGCAAAATGGACATACCATAATCATTTGTCCATTGCACATAGTGGGGCAAGAGTCTGTCCACAATGTCGTGACTGATAGGCTCCATGTCTTTAGCGGCCTCGCTCTCTCTGAGTTTAGTCATGTCAGACAGATTTCCACTAATAAAACGAGGTGGTGGCCCTCTGATTCCTTGCCTTTCCATAATCTTCTTGATGGTTCGCGGCTTCCACCAGTATGTGTAGAGAAAATTGCAGAGCTGCTTGCAAACGATCATCGCCAAACTTAACAATTGCAGAAAAAGTAGTGCCAATAATGTTTTGAGGATATAATGAGTAGCAGGAGCTCCTCCTTCCTCCGATGGAGACATGGCTACAAAATATAAAGAAGCTGTGTCTGTCTTGGAAGAGGAGATGCAATTTATAGACTCAAGAACTAAAGGTGAGGACAACGTTGGCGTTCCGGGGGTGTACTTTGGTGAGGACATGTGTCCATGCTTATCGTCCATCTATTTACAATATGTCGATTAATGTAGAGCGGATTTTAATAAAATATATTGTGTTATTACTCCAGAGTAGGTTTTTAAGGGAATGAAAATGTCTCGCAGTTTTCATGGAGATTGTTTTTCGTGACACTATGCCAATTTAAATGAGTGGTCCAACATTTATCACGTTTTTCATCTTAATTTTTTTATCTAGTGAAAAAAAAATTCGATTAAAAATGAGATTTGAATTTTCAAATAAATTCATTATTT
>APFE030886914.1:0-38323 GCA_000404065.3 Pinus taeda | reverse complement strand
TCATATTATTGATAAAATCGCCTTCCATTTTTCCTATATACCATGGAGATTCGCCCATTTATTATACATGTAAATTTAGGGGGGGTTCTTAAAATTTTCCCTGGTAAAGCCTCCATTTTGGTGTTTCATCAAAGTTTGTGCTAGGGTATAGTGGTTTATGGATGCTAATGATTGAAACAAAAATTCAACCCTTTCATTTTGAATTCCTCACATGTAAATTGTTGCCTAGCGTTTCAAAACTTGTTCGCCACCAAGGTTACTATTTTACATTATCTCTCTTTTCCTTAAACCCCTTTGTTCCTTGACTCCATTGTTCCCCATCCCCTAAATTTACTAAACCCTATCCTAAATTCCCTTTCCCAAAACTTTCAAAGGTGAAACCCTAAACCCAATCCCACACATAAAACCCCTCACAACCCTCCTATATTTCCCAAACAAATCTCTCCCAATAGTCCCTAATCCCTCACTATTTTTCCCTCACCTTACTCTTCCTCATGTCATTATTTTCTCTTGGTGACAAAGGTCAAGCACATCATCAAAGGAATTACAAGACAGTGTGACATATCACCACCTATTTGTCCAAGACAGTTTTTCCACCAGCAGACATGACATCTGATTCGTCATATGATCATGAAGAAGAGACACACAGTGATTCGCCAACAGAGGTACATGCACTCAGGAGGCCTCATAGAGGTGGAAAAACATCCGTGAAGAGTAGCAGGCTACCCAACGAAGCCTAAATGAGAGGACACCCATTCAGCAGGAGATAGAGCCTGATCGAGAGATTTGGCTCAAGAGGATCAACATCCACTTAGAGAAAGTTGCTGGCAAAAGCAACAAGGACAAAACCATAATGAGGCGGATGGTTTATCACTACAGGGCATGGAACATGAGTTCAAAGGCTCGATAAGGAGTTTGAAGGCGAAATTGAGGAGAGCGACACAAAGGCAAAAGAGGCAAAAAGAGCAAGATCGGCTTCGAATCTTGGTTGAAGCCCCTATGGTTCAGTAGAGCACTTCATAGAGAACCTCCAACACAAATTTCAAAAAAATTGGGGCAATTTTGGTCACTTGACAAATTTTTGGGCACAAAACAGGGTTTTTCTCCCTGCGGCGCGACGCTTGTGATTGGGAGCTCCAAATCACAAATGGTTTGCATTTTTGGATTTAGCATGAAAAATCATGACTGTTGGTGCATGGAAAAGAAGTTTGGACAAGTGTTGAGTCCCTAGGAGGTCAAAATCACTCAAAACATGACCTCTCTGCCCCTATTTTGACACACAGGAAGCAGTCTTGGGAGAATGAAGTTTTGGAGGGGAAAATGAGCACCAAATTCAGAAATTCCACTTGGGTTGGAAAGTAGATAGGCAGGGCTTTCCAACAGGAAAACTTGGGCACAATTTGGACTTCATCAGGTACCTCAAAATCACCTCCAAAGTGGCATGGCGCATATATTGTTTGGCGCGACGCATATAGACCCAAAGGCCAAAATCACTTCCGCTCCGCGAAATTTCGATGCGCGACTTTCTCCAAGTGGGCCTGCTCATTTACACTACAATTGTTTCGGCACCTAAGGCAAATTTTAAAGAATATTTTCACTAAAGTTTGGCTTCTATCCAGGTGGCAAAGGAAGGCGACCAGTCACCCAAGCAATTTGTCATTTTTGTAATGTTGCACCTGTCACTAATGGTTGGCTTTCCATTTCCAGTTTGTAATGATTTGAAAAAATCCCCAACTCTGGGTCGTTCCATTTCCCAATGGGAAAGTCTATTTATTGCATGTAAAACCATTTGCAAAGGGTGGGTTGTAATTTCTAGGAGACTATAGGAGAGAAACTCAGTTCTTCATTGTATATTTTGACAGAGAATTAAAGAAAGGCAGTAGCTCTGGTTCATGAGATTCATGTGGTGTGAGTGTAGCAAATATGTTCTCTTTATGTTTCAAATGTATTTCGTTATGTTTCACAGTTCATTCATATTCATTTCCAGTGAAATTTTCTAAGTAAGATAAGGTAGAATTCATGTTTATTGCTCTACCTGTGGGAAATTTTCACGTTATGTGTTCTTTTTCTGTTGAAAAGGATTCATGTGTTTATGCCCTTTTCACCCTCCTAAACAATCTTTCCATTTCGCATTATTTCAAATTTAATTGCTAGACTTTCTGCGTGTCTTGCCTCACGAAGTAATCTGTGCCTTTGTGTTAAATTCTCTGCTCATACTGTTCGTTAGTCCCATATATCCCAAAAACTCAGTCATTTATCAAAATTTGCCTCTTGTATCCATATTTATTTACCTAGCCTAAACTCAATATTCATTGTAAGTCATCTCAGACCATATTGTTTATTTATTCACTCAGCGTGACACGGAGAGAGCCCTCTCTTGTTCTGGTAGGGATAGCTACCAGACTGAGTGTGGTTTGTGGTTACCCTGAATTTTTCCTTCCTTCAGCCTAAGGCAGATTTAGGTGCTAACACCTCTCACATAGGAAAATATATGAAAGCAAATAAAAACAAATGCTCTTAACTTCTAGGTAGAAAGAAAATAAAAAAAATCACTCTTAACCTCTCACACAGGAAAAGATATGAAAGAAACAAATCTTAATCTATGAAAAACGATAAATCTCACACATTGTAGGTGGCCAATCCAAAAGCATGAGAGATGGAAATTTGAGATGCTCCAAATGCAATCATAACCAAATCAAAGTAAACATCACTTATGAGCATGGTGCCAAATCCAAATTCTATATTCAAAAGATGAGCATTTCCCCAACATTACACATGCCTTTGAAAGGAGAAGGCTCTCCTATTTAGACAAAAATATAAGAAGCTACCTCATTAATGGAGGTCCATTATTCTCTCCCCAGATCCCTAGAAAATCTCATAAAGTTACATCTCAAATATGTATTGATGAGACACATATCCTCTTTGACCTTTATCCAAATATTCTTCCATATCTTGAAGGGAATTCGAATTTGAGCATTGGAGGCCATATAAGGGTGCCTTGGAAGCTTCCAAATGACCTACACATGTCATGAAACTCAAACCACTTTTAAGTATTAGCAAGTATATGCCATTTTTTTAAGTTTTAACCATTTAATTCACTTATAATACTAGAAATCATTAACTTTTGGAAAACACAAATGGAATCCATATAATTATGAAAATGGAGGCTAATGTAAGATTATATGGCTATGGAGTTGCAACATGTGAGTGAAATGGTGGCGATAGAGGTGAAAGTGGATGATATTTTGAAGATATTTTGGAGACTCTATAGTATCATAAATTAGGAAGTCATTAACATACAAAAAATGGGACTTGTGACTATTAAATTCAATGTTGGAGATCATTTTCTCAACCCTTTGTCCATAAATACTAGCCATATTAGAGTTTGAGGCACCTTATTGAAGGCCCAGTTCATCAATGCTTATTGCCTTCCATGTTCATTTTCATTTACATGAGCATAATAGCCAGAAAGTGTCTCTTTAATTTCAGAAGGCAGATCAAGATCAACTTCATCCAAGAATCACCTAGAATGATCATCAACAACAAGAAGAAAGGTATCTACTTTCATTTCATCACATGCATCCATCATAATGACTGATTTGGTGGTGAGAAACCCACCCTAGCTAGATTGGTGCGAGATCATATAGGTTTCACCATTGTGTGCATTTTCGTGGAAGAGAAATTTGACATTGATGCAAGTTGGGGAGGATTTGGAACTCACTAAGGTACTAATCTCTTGAATTATTCCACATATAACAGTGTTGTGAGATTAATTTTAATTGAATATTTGAATAGTGAAGTTCTAGATATTTTGGGGTTCACTGATCCTTCTATTGGTGTCTAAAATTCCTAAGGGTAAAATAAGGGTCAAAATGTATTGTGGCAAGGGATATTGGAGGATAAATTGAGGGCATTTAGTCCCCAACAATTGCTGAAGGAAAGCTTGAGAAAAATAGTTTAGTGTGGACTAGTTCTCATTGGGTTAGAGGGCGTAAGTCTCTGAGAAATATCTAGGATTCATTGTAGAGGTTTTACGAGGGTAAAATCCCATCAAGAATGGCACACAAGTTCATTAAAAGAGGAACATTCTCTTGGATGTATTGACTGTTGTTGCTAAGAATAAATTGTGGGTTGAGTTTTCCATCTAAGAAAGGTGTGTTAGTCAAGTTTTAGAGGGTTAATCTCCGTGTGTTATTTACTAAGTGTTAATAGGGTTTATACCTCCTATATGGGTCAAGCTGCTATGGCAGAAGGGCACACTTACAGGTTGTAGTTGTCCCTGATTAATAATATTAATTTAGAGGGGTTTCCTTAGCATAAAAAGGGGATCACTTTGAAGAAGAGATAGAGTTGCACCAACTAGTATCAATAATATTTCATGAGATAATGGCTAAAGAAAAAATTGGAGGGTTGTGGAAGTTTAAAATAGAGTGGAAATTAACCCATACTTCTCATTATTTTCAAATAGAACTAAGGTACCTATTGTGGGAGGAACATACTTGTGTTTTAGGATTGGAAAGTGGCAGATTATAGAAGAACATAACTTCAGTCTAAGTCTGGGGATGACTTGGGCCAATACAAGTAATCTACAATAGCCATATTTCCACATCAATACAAAAAAAAGAGGACAACTTGTAATGCATTTGTTTATAACAAATACTTGGCCATTATCTTTGTGCAAACCATTGTTGTGTTTTTATATTATTGTTGGATTTTATTTATATTGTATTTGTAATGCCATTACATGTCAAAAACACCAAAATATAAGTTCAAACCCACAATAAAAAAAACACAGCACATAGTCAAATTGTTTGATGAAATGTCAAAACCAACAATCTTGCAAAAAAAGTGAGAAGTTTCCAAACCTTGGAGGGAGAAGGGGTTGGTACACTACACCAATATGAGTGCCTTAGGTATTTCCTTTTATGCATTAAAAATCACATTTTAAACAATGAAAAATCAGAATCTTGATCAAATTCTATAGTTGAATTCCAATGAAAAAAGTCAAAACGTAGAACAGTTAGGCTTCACCATTATTAAGCCATCCACTAGTGTCCATACGTGTGGTCCAGGCCACTAGAATGGTACGTCAAATAGAGATGGGTGAAGTGAAAGCATTGGGTGACATTTGCAAAGTACTTACATCTCAAACTTGGAATATAAACTGTAGGAACTCTATTACGTGGTGCAACTTGCCACCTCATAGTGTGTTTCTCAAAATAATTTATAAAAAGGAACATTGAGTTTTGGAAATTTTAGACACTTACATAAATCATAAGAGATAGCGCTTTGTTAAAAATGATGTAAGTCTTAACACCAAGGGAGAGAAAACCTTTCAATTTGATAGGTTCAAATTGAGGGATGATATGGAAGATGTGTCGCTGGTTGTCAAGGTCATGTATGATTGGTTGATATGTTTGGTCTAGTGGATGCATCAGAGATTGGTGCTTGTTGAATGGTTGGTTTCCCCCTGTTTTTTCCTTTGTGAATACAACCCTATTGTTTCAAATTCTTAAGATAGTTGAATTTCCCAACAATTTTTCTTATCTTCCCTAATAAATCTATATTAATGATGTGCTCTATGAATTTGAATGTTCTCTGTTGGCCCTCTTAATCTAGATATAAAGAGGGGTGTGGAATACAGTAAGGGCAGGTCCTGGGTAGATTTGAAAGGTCCTATATACTGTCTTTATGTAGGTGTAATGATGTTCAATCAAGCCTCATAAAGTTCAATAAGTTCCCTTCCAACTAGCTAGAAAGTCATATTTGAAGAAGATTTAATGGTCTTCCATTTTTTCACAATGTGTCTTTCTTGGTAAAATTGTGAGAAAATGATGAAAAGTTTAAAGTCATGCTAAAGAACCGCTGGGAAAATCCTAGTGATTTGTACAGTTTTTTTGGCTTAATCAATATATGAAGTTCCACAAGCAACTTTAGTTTTCCTTCCTTGTACAAATTTACCGATTTTTTTTTTTTTAGTTGCATAGGACGTTTTCATGGTAAAGCTTAAATCTTAAAATAGTGCAAGTGATGTCAAGAATTAAGTCTAGTAGACAACTCGTATTTACTACGAGATGAAAAATGCCTTTTTACTTTGCAAGAGGAGAATTGAATCTCCATATATGTCGGAAAGTGTGTTTGAGAGTTGAAAGTAAATCACCACATTATTTATTCTCCATTGCCTCCGCTCTTTCTTTTCTATGGTGTCATTTGATATCAGTATCTCTACCTTCGAGGTTATATTATATCACATAGGGTTTATCCATTATGGATTCACCTCCACTCTAGTATGATATTACTATTTATATTTAATTTTATTTTATTAATGCCCTTCCATCAGATTGGAGCAACAAATGATAGACTGAGTTCTAAAGTACTCTAGATCATAGAGTGGTGAGACCTCAAGTCTCCTCTTAGCCTCCCCCATAGAAGATTGATCGCTATGTTTGAGATTTGCTTGAAGGTGCAGGACCATACATCCTCATACTAACAGGATTTAGCTCCAAATGGATCCAAAGCAAGACACTTATCAATCAATCTAGTCAACAACCCAGAGAAGCGATCAAAGATAATGTGCACTTATCAATCTAGTCAACAACTCAGAGCATGCTACTCTTTGTTTTTATTCTAGTTTTCATAACAATATGTCCATATTTACATTTGCTAGAGATGTTGTCTATTCAAACATTCTATAGAGTAGTTATATATACCTGCTAGAAATTCTTTAGCTCTTCAATGGGAAACAACCTCTTTGTGGTTATCTTGGTTTTCTTAAACTTTGTCTACATGCCTTGAAAAATATAAAAGAGTGATTTGCAGATCACTAATAACTATGACTTTTGTTTTTGTTAGCTTTGCTTGAATGATAAACATTAGTGAGGTAGAAATGTTTGTCCCATATTTTGGATGTCACTTTAAGGTTATCCGAAATGTGGCTTTATTAACCTCCAAAACATCCAATATTTCCAAGGTCATCCATGTAGTTATCCCTCCACTTCTACCCATTGACCCTTGTAGATATTTCTTCAACATTCTTTCATATTCTCCTTTTGGTGTCTTCCATCCTGCTTTCGTCGAGCTTGGATTCTTGAATGAATATGATGTCTATTTTTTCTAGGATGATCTTTCTATTAAGTGGCCTTTGTTTAACCTTTGGACCCATGCCTCTTATATCTCATCATAGCATTTTCATGAGGATGCAGAGGACTAGCCATTGTCCTTTCTTATATATGGTAGTCATAGATAATCATTGAAAAATAACAAATTTGTTTCATGAAATCAACTTTTGGAACCATCTTCAGTGGTCTCTATAAATGGAGCTCTCTAACCTAGGAGAAGTGAACCTTATTTAGTTTTAATGTCAAAGAATCCCCTTTTATTCCTTAAACAAAGCTTAAAATATTTTGTTGTCATCTCTCTTTGAAGATATGTTCACAAATATTGGACTTGTTTTTCATGATTCAATGACTTGGCCATGGCAAGATGTTTTTAGGATTTTGCCTTATCAACATTTGTATGGTAAAATCACTAAATTATTTGCTAGTGAAACTTATGTGTGCTCCTCCTTGTTTTTTCACAACCAACAAAATTTTAGGTGTGGGATTGCACACCATTCGAGCCGAAGTTACATACAAAATCTACTTTCCTGAATTGCAAGGATTCTCTCATTAGATTCTACATGATTTTGGGTTTTTAAAAAAGAACTAATTCCCATGTTTTTCCTATTTGTGGCCACAATTACTGTCTTTTGGAATGTAGGCTACGATCACCATTAATTTGCATTCAAGAAACCTTATCTATTGGATTTGGCAATAAGATCTTTATTCCACATGAATTTTGCAAAGAAATTCTTACAAAAAAAAAGACATCATATTGTGTGGTAAAGTAGAGTCTCCATATACCTTGTCACTCATGCATTTTGCATGTTATTTTAAGAGTCCAATTCATCATCATGCCCCTATTCCAAGCCATTATCTATGCTATGTGTCATTTGACTACTAGTTGCCACGTGTTTTCCACTCCATCATCACTGCTCTAGATTATTCTAATCTAGGATGGAGATAGGCATAATGTAGGGGAGTGGAATGAAGTGGGATCACCCTGTACACCTTCCTCCCCTCTCCGCCCCCTTCAGATTGATAGTTGATAAGGCCAATAATTGGGATGGAACAAATGTAGAGAAATGAAGCGGGGTGGGTGGTAAGGGTCAAGGTAATAGGGTGGAGGATAGAGAATGAAGTGAATTGGAGGTAAGTGGAGGGTGGGGAGTGATGAATGCCTTCACCCTTCACCCCAAGTGAAGGTGAAAAATGGTGAAGTATGGAGTGGGTGGAAGATGGGATATGAAGTCAAGAGTGCAAAAGCGTTTGTTGTTTACATAAATACCCTACTGATCTTATCAAAGGGTAGATATCAATGACTTTTCCATGAAGGGATCATCCTCCCCTCCTCCGTCCCCTCCACAGCCACTTTGGATGGATTATTGAGAAGGAAAGGGCAATGAATCTACGGGATGTAGAGAAATGAGGTGGGATGGGTGGTAAGGGTCAAGGAAAATAAATCTTTCAACTTCGCTAAGTTATTTTTATCTTTGTCCATGTTTTCCTTAGTTTGGAAATAGTGAGTGTCACAACAATAAAGAACAAACTCATGACTACAAATCTAATGAAAGTCTTGGCAAGAAATTATACATGTAGTAAATGTTTTGTTTGTGTTTCAGCTGTATTGCTTTTAAGTTATCAAATTGTAGTGTTATCAAAGGACAATAGATACATGTGTTGATGATAATTATCACAATTGTAATATATTCAACAATAAAAGTTTAAAACCATTTTTATGTGGACTATTGTTCATTTAATCTCAATTTTTTTATTGTTTTCCATCAGATAGAGTCATATTGGTCTTGCTACTACAATTTACCTTTGTCAGAATCTTGACAAAGATGACTTATTCAAACATTCATACTCACATATATCTAAAGTTAATAGCCACTCAATTTGCGATTTTTAGGATGGTATAATGAATCAGTTCTCTCTCAAGGAGGCCATAGAGTTATGTTAATGACAAGGTTATCATGCTTCAGTCAACGAACAAGTTCAATATGCCACACAGTTCATATATGAGCCTTCCAAATAATAATAACCAAGTCTGCATAGTTAATGCATTTTTAACGAACAAGAATATACTATAATTTCATTGCAACAATGACCTTCAAGGAGGCCGAGAGATTGTGTAAAATGACCATCGAGTGCCAAGTTTTGACTAATCGAACCTTTCTGTGCTCAGATTATCGATAACCTTGTTTTAGGGATACCTCCAACATAACCATAATATGTCTCTTGAGATCAATATGATCCTTCTTTAACTTTCCTCTTACATAATCCCTTGGCCTTATTCCTGCAGCCAGTTAGATGATTTGATCCTTCAAGCAAGGAATCATAGTGACTTGACCCTATCACATAGAATTTATATCTTCAAAGTGAAATATCCTTCCAAAACCAGAGGAACTGATAGAGAGAATAGGTGTTGAACAATTGATACTAATCAATGATCATGGTGATCATGCTCAGAATTTGATGGAGGAATTTTAGATTCTGGAATCCTTTCGAAATATGTTTTGGTATAGGATTTGGTACTCTTGATCGATGTCCAGGACTATAACTTCTTAGGAATGAATCTAAACTTAAAAATTAATGATAGAATGAATGCAATCCTATACTTTTTATCTGAAGTATTTGATTTATCTTAGATATATATCTCCTTCATTTGATCAGTCCTCTAGAGATGAGAATAGTATTTCAAACAGAGATCTATAAAGGATTCACCTTACCTCTAGGGATCATAGAAAATATATTTCCATAAGCTTGCGATGATGATACAATCTTAAGCCTGATGAATAGGATTTTTATAAAGTACAAGAACATACCTTGTTGTCTTCCAACTTTTGCCTGTGATAGTTGAATATATTTAGGATCGAAACCCATGTTTACTGATTAGGTCTTGAAGAAGACCTTGTGAAATAATCCAGATTTGAACTCTGACTTGATTTACCACATAGAGAAAGAGGTATCAATGAAATTCTTTATTGATTATAATCTCTTTAAGGTTTGGCTTGTCCTCACCTGAGCTCTGATACCATTGTTAATTTTCAGTTAACATGTTCTTTGCTTAGGTTAGATACTTCATTCAACCATATGCCCATGAATCCATTTACTAATCACATTAGACATTATATAACAGTAAATAATAAAATAACATAAATTATAATGCAAAAGATAAGCAAAGACAAAAAGACACGAGAATATGGCTCGAGTCAAGGAAAACCCCCAAGATGGGGAAAACCCTTGATCAAATCTTTTTATTATTATCATCAAATGTTCAGTAGAGAAAGAGAGAGAGTAAAATGATATAAAATAACTTTCCAATATGAAGATTAGGCATCACTTCTCTTAGATCCATTCAATCCTTTAATTTGGGTAGTTTGTTCATAGAGGACAAATCATATTGTTGTACAAGATCGGTCTGGTTAGGGAAACAACAGTCCACTGCTTTCTAAGTTGACTGACCCAAAAATCCTCCTCTCTATTGCGACCTTCCTTATTTCACATGATGCTCCCTTTCGTTGGGTTAAGGAGCTGGTTTTTAACCACATTAATTTCACCATTGGTATGATCTATGTGGTTATGGATTAGTGCTTTTGAAGCATGATGCTCCAACCCTTGAATTCTATAAATAGTGCAGAATTTTTCTTCTTACAAGGGCTCTATTATTTGTAGTAGTCCTAGCCTATTTTTAAGTTTCCATGTCATCCTCATCAAGCACTTGAATACTATCATATAAGGTCAATGACTTTCTGTTGTATTTCAGCTTCCTGAGCAAGTGATTCAAGGCCCGCGGTCAAGCTGTGAGAATATCTTCTAGCTGCAGCCAAACTACAGGAAGAAGTCCCATACGAAACAAGTCATAACCCATATATAAGATTGTCCTTAACCATGGCTAAGCATTGCTTCCAAACTTAGACCTGTTATGACAAACCCCTAACCAAAATAGTCCCAACAATAACCATAATTTATCCTCCTTAATCTTCGCTGCCACAAAGATATCTTTTTCTTTTGATTGATGTGTACCAAATGAGAGAGAATTATCCTCTATATATAAAATTCAGTCGAGTTGAGGGGACACGAATTTTGATCTTCTTAAGCCAACATATAGTTGAGGCCGACCTAAATCATTTACATGAGAGACACATAAATTCAAAATTCCACTTCTACTTCTACTTATCCAAATTTGACGATATTTAGATCGATTTTGGTCCTCTCAAAAAGAGGAATTCAATGCCACAATTATATTTCCCAAAGGAGATGTTCAAAGTGGAATTTGGCTCTATTTTCCATTTTTAGCAAACATAACCATCAATACTTTTTTTCTAGCATTTTGGGCTGAATTCACAATAGTATGCTAAAAAGTGTCATTTCAATGTCTAGAAATTAGGATATATACATGTGAGATATATAGTCTACATCTTTGGCTTATCTCCTTTTCAAATCTACATTTTTTAAGGCTACATGTTAATTGTTTGAACTTTGAACTTTGAAGAAATTCCTGAATGGACTTCATAAGGCAGTAGTACCATAAATTTTGTTATTTCAAAGATTTGACTTCCATATTTTCACAAAATACAATATCCTCAATAAATACTTATATGTATAGATAGTTATGTTTAGGATTATATGTGTTGGATCAGTTCCTTTATGTTTTACTATAATCTAGATGTTGACAAGATTTAGCTGACTTTTTTCATTAATTGCTCATAGAATATGCAAAAGGAAATGATTGTCAAAATGTGGCAAATTTTACATTTCTCCTTATTTCTTTTTTTATTGTTCATGATAGGATAATCATGTTGTAGGAATGAGTTATCCTATAGTCCGTCTTAATTTGTGATTTTTTTTTTCCTCCCATTTTTTTACAAGGATGTAGATTTCATTTTCATGTTGATGGTTTTTACATGTATCCTATCTAGCCCCAAATTCTCGTAATGGAGTAGATATTGAGAAGTAGTCATGGACACAGACTCAATCAGAGGTTAATGTTACAATACCATTTCCACATAGTATCAGAAAAAGTTTAATGGTTTGTGACATAAAGGAGTTATTTAATGACAGGGTTGAAAGGGAAACCTCATGTCTTAGCTGTAAGTCATTTATTTTCATTTCTTAGTTGTAAGTCATCTATTTGATTTTTAGCTTTATCACATCAATTATTTCGCTAATCCAATATGCATGGCCTGTATTTCTCACCTGATGTTAGTTACTTCACATGGTTGATATAACATTCAATTCTAGGCCACTTTTATTTAAAGTCAAATATTTTATTGATTAAAAGGATGTTCAAATTTTGATTGGTTTACTTGGAGCTTGATTTAAAAAACTTTTGTAAATTCCACGTGGATGCTCAGATGACTCCTAGAACATAGGTATACAAAAAGTGCATCTTTGGCCTTTGTTGTGTATTTGTTATTCTTTATATCATTGATGGATGGTTATTGATTGATGTAAAACAGAGGATGGGAAGGACCTGCCAATTCTCTTGACAAAACAAAATCAAATAGAGTGGTAGAATTGTGTTTTAAAGGGTGAGCCAGAAATCAACACATGAAAGGTAGAACTTGAGAATAACAAGCTATCTAATCTCGATCTAGAGACGTAACAGACTGTGGAAAAAATATTGATGGTATTGACAAGTCTTCCCTGCAAATAAGATCTAACTGTTAGAACACTGCCCAAATTTCAGTTATCTACAATAACAATAGTTACTCTAGCTTTATTTGTATGAAAAAAACTTTGGCCTTTGTCCTCTTCGTTTCCTATGAATTATTTTTATTTTCAAACTCCAACTAGTTGTTGTTAAACTAATTAAAGCTTTGACGACAAACACATAGTTTTCAAAGCTCTTTTCTAAATCTATTTTCTTGAGCAAATTTGTGTTCTTAATTTAGGTATTGTAGATTGCTAGTGTGCGACATATGCTATAATATAATTGCCTAGATAAATAGCGAGAAGTGTTGTACAACATAGTCTTTTTTAAATCTAAAGAAACAAAATTTCCAAATACAAGGTTTATTAATTAAGAACATCTTTTAGACTACTTAACTAAGTTATGATTATATTTCGATAGGGGATTTTGTGTATGTTGATATTGTGTTGTCTCTTTGGTTTCTATCAGGTAACAATGGTTAATAAGGAATGTGTTCTTGAGTAGCAGACACACATATTATATACTATCGACATGGATCTCCATGGTTTTTAGGCATGTCAACAAAAACGCAGATGTCAGTGGGATCTCCAAAGTTCGTGTTGGATGAATTTATAATAGAGATGATTTTGATTCCTTGTCAAATAAAGAATGTCACAAGTCGAATTCAAATAAACAAAAGCACCTCAAGAATGAAGGTGAAATTATTTCTTTTTGTCCAAGTCAATTTATTTTATTTGTTGGTTCTTGTCATGTTTTGAGTAGGACTTCTGAAATTCCAAATTGTATTTTAGTTTATGTAAAGGGGATATATATGTATATGTATATGTTGTTCATGATTTCCAGATATCCGTGTTACATTTGCACAGAAGTTTAGATATCATTCAGATTCTAAACACCAAACAACAACAATATTGATATTTTTCTTTCACTCAACCTATAACATATTGCATCTATCTTCATCAATATTCTTCTTCCATATGCTATTCACTTATGACATTTCCTTTGCAATATTTGGTGCATTTGCTAGTTATAGGTCATTTAGAGATTATAAATGTCTTCAGAGTTTCACTTCTAATTGAGTATTCAACTGAACATATTGATTCTCTTATACATAATTATTTTTCCCTCCACCAACTTTTCATAACTTCCATAACCATTAGGTAGAAACCTACAGATTCGATGTTGCTTTGCTTGTTTAGTAAAATATTTCTGAGACTTTAATTTATTGAAAGCTGTAGAATTTATAGTTTATGAAGTTTCAAGATCTAATTTTTAAAAGTCTAATTATTTAAAGGGTGCTAGCTCAATGGACGAGCACTTGCTTTACAAGCAGGAGGTTTGTGGTTCGATTCCATCGTGCCCTGACATCCATATGGAATGATGATGATCAATTTTTGGTGATAGAGGCTCTTTTGACCATCACCAATGAGCTTTCGTGACATTTTTTGATCCTCACCAAAATATGAAATGGTGACGGTCAACGAATGCCACCATATATATGCATCAATAGTAATGACCCTCAAAGGTCTGTAACCATAAATCATTGTTATTGATATGAAATGGTGACGGTTGTTCTCCATCATTATAGTCATTATTCGTGACGGACCTTGAATGTAACCACAACACCTATACTTCTCGCAATGCGTCTTTTGGTGATGGTCAGAAAACATCACCATATATATGCACCAATAGTGACGACCATGAAAGATCCATCACAATAAATCATTGTTGTTCATATGAAATGGTGACAGTTACTATCCTTCGTTATAATCAATATTCGTGACAAACCTTTGAATGTCACCATAACACCTATAATTTTGGCGACGCCACCTTTAGTGATGTTCAGTTTTTGCTGATGGCGGCTATGGTCTATCACCATTTCTCATATGAAATGGTGATGGTCGTTATCCGTCATTATAAATCATTATTGGTGACGGACTTTGAATGTCACTACAACACCTATATGCTTGGTGATGCCACCTTTGGTGACGTTCAGTTTTTGGTGACAAAGGCTATGGTCCATCACCATTTCTCATATGAAATGGTGGCGATCGCTATTTGTCATTATAAATCATTATTGGTGATAGACTTTGAATGTCACTACAACACCTATACTTTTGGTGACACTAGCTTTGGTGACATTTAATATTTGGTGACGAAGGCTCTTTTGACTATCACCAATGAGCTTATGGTGAATTTTTTCGCCCCTCACCAATGTCCTTTTTTCTTATATTGAGGATCTGAATTTTCAATAAAATTTTGACCTAATTACTTTCTTGAATAGAGATTATGAAGCTTTTCCCAAAGAGATTTAGATGTTGAACATTGACCAACTTTTGTTTTCACATAATTTGGTAAAACATTCAAAATCACATTCATGGCCTTTGAACTGTACCTTTTAGTTTCGTCGGTAGATGTGTCTCCAGAAAAAAAATTGATTCCCATACTCCAGTAATTATCTGCATCAAAATCAAGGGTTGGTACGCAATACTCACTTTCTTTAGATTTTGTTGTACATGTAGCTTCCTTTGAAATCCTTGTAACTTGCTTCTTTGACTTTCCCATCTTTATGTTCTGAAAACTGACTTCTAGCAGTTAAGTTGTTACTGAAGGAACCAAGCTCTGACACCAATTGTTGGAAATACTGAGGGGTGGGTGAATCAGTATTCCTTAGAAATTATCACTTTTAAATCTTTTCAGAGCATTAGTTAATATTCAATTATTATTAATGTTTATGCAATAATAACAGTAAATAAAATAACACAGTAGACACAAGAATTTTAGGTGGAAAACCCCCTCTGGGTCAAAAACCACTGAACACTTTTCTAATAAATAGTTTAGTCCTCATGCCTAGCTGAAATAAAAGCAAAAAATTCCTATAGTTATAGAAAATAATTCTTCTCCAGCGTCCACTGGAAGGACGCCACAATGCCCTAGTTTCTTTAGTAGTCAATTGAATGGATGCCCCAACATCCTAGACCAACCTACCACCCCAAATTGCTCATAGGCTCCAACATGTAGGCGAATTCACGCACCATCCTAGCACCTCCCTGCCACCTATCATTGTTGTGACGTTCGGCCCTAAAAATGATAATCAACAAACTATAGTATGTCCTCTTTCTGTGACTATTTACAAAAGTTGAATCCAATGCTCAGAGAGAAAGTTATGACGATTTTCCCAACGTCACCTGTTTGACATGGAATTCGGGAGCCTGTAAAACCCTAACTTCCTCAGATCATATATTGCTTTGCTGAAAAAAGGTATAGGGAAAATGTCACGATGACCTGTTTGAAGCCACAAAATCCCTACTAGAGGAGGATATGAGGGTGATTATTTATATGAATGTCTTGAATTGAGAGGGTCCTCAACAAGTGGATGTTTGAGGGATTTTAGGAGAATTTTTTATTATTATTAATTATTGACTATTCAATGACCACAACCAATTATGAGTGCCATGCCACAACCACATAGGGTTTTAGCCCACTAATTGAGGTTACTAACCTCAAACATGAATATCTCTCAAACCGTGAAGAATTACCTGGCTTGTCATATATCAACGGAAACATCTTGACGAGTAGAATTCATCTATAAGATATTTGACTTAGAATAGAGTAATTTGTCAAGTCAAAATGTCCATGCAAGATTGGGGTAGCCCCTAGTGTTTCTTGGGTTGACATCAATGACAACCACTGATCAACGGACATTAGGGGACACCTCTGCACAATTATGGAGGCTAAGGGAGGTTGGTTTCTCTATGCATTGTGGGGTTCTAGTAGGCAAGGGGAAAATGTTGAGGACTAAAAGTGTAAAGTGCGCAGTTCAAGTCAAACTATGAGAAACTGCTACACAATTCTGGGGGTCAAGGAAGGCTGCTGACCTCTGGAATTACGTAGTACAACTTCCCTGGAGGACAGTGGTTGTGCACTTCTTAGTTCTAGGAAACATGGTCACATCACTATGGGATGAGACTGCACATCATGCAGTTTAGTCGGGGTCTAGTGAAGCTGATTTGCCTGGTTGGGAAGATTTTTGGAAAAATGGCAAGTGTGGGAGGAAGATGGACTCGTGAAGAACTTGAATTTGTGATCACACACTTAACATACTTTGATGAAACAACAACATAGACCATTAGAACAACAAGAAAAAGCATTACCCTCTGTGTGGCTGTCTCATAACAAGAAGTGATAAGTGCAACACTTGAGATGGACTTTAGGATGACCGTGATGACACTTGTGCGACAGTGTTCAAAACTTTGTGTATGAGTTTGATGAGCATTTACATAGCTAAGAAAATTCGTATACATAAAGGCCAACCTTCGAAACTGCCAAAAAAGGTCCACGAGTATGGAAAAGCAATCAAACATGCCAAAAAATGACAATTGATCCAGCAAGAAAAAAGGGTCAAAGGACATGAGGAAAGCTCATGAAATGAGCTTAAGTGTTTGCAACAATCAAGGGAAAGACCAAGGAAGGCTCCGAAATTTGAGTGCAAGCCAAAATTCTGGAGGGTGTTGTAGTCGTTATAACAGGGGATAATAGGGGGTATACCTAGGGGGGATCATATGTGGCACAAAGGGAGGTACCGAAGGAAGTAATGTAATGTAAGGATGATAAATGCATGGACCATAATTAGTAAATAAAGTGGTTAACCCACATTATGCATGAGACCACAAGTAGTTAGGGAATAAAGTGATAAGCCCATTATATTGAATGTATGGTAATTAAAGATCCATGGTAATTACCCATGGTATTATATGTATGATTCCTATATAGAGGCTAGAGAATCTCCATTGAGGGATGTAGAGTATTATTGTATTGAGAAACATATGGCCTGTGGAGTGATCTCCTTCCTTAAGGAGTGATTGTACGATGTTTCCCTACCTCAAGGGTTTTGACATTAATAAAGAAACATTTTCATTTTATACTCTTGGATTTATCTTAATATTTTTTGGAATATTTTCCATTGTAATATATTTTTAGGTTCGATATACTACAAGTGGTACCATAGCTCTTTCTTGGGCAAAGCGGGGATATTTTTTTTCCTTTTTTGCAGGAATATTTTGGGCAGAGATTTTGTAGATCAGATCTGAAAATTTTGGTGCACAATTTGCAAAAACAAATAGCATATCCTAATTCGTTGAAAAAATATACCCAATTAAAAAAAATCAATCTCATCGGAGTCCAGATGAGGGAGATGTCACTGATTTAAAATCAATTGTTTTGCAGAAATTTATCTCACGACAATTCATGGACAGTGGCTCTCCCATAAATTTTTGCAGTTTTTGTGGGGAATTTTACGAAACTAATTACATATATGAGATTCTATTGAAAAATCAGTAAAAAAAAAAAAATCCGTTCGAATCGGAGTCCGAATGAGGGAGATATCGCTAATTTAAAATAAGTTTTTTTTTTTTTTTTTTTTTTTTTTTGTACGGCGAGACAGTTGCAATGCAAATAGGAGTTTCCAGATTTCTCAATTCAGAATTTCAATTATATAGAAGATGCAAAATGACCATTCCATTTTTGAAAAGAGGTTATAATAAGGATTCTGAGCCATATTCACTGAGTTTTGACCATTTTAAATTTTCCTCCTTCTACTTCGTGGTTTCTACTAAGATGATTTTTACAAGACGTGATGATGGTCCCACTATTGAAGAATTTATACAATATAACAAGTCTCGATTCAAATATTGGAAAACGTACCTAGGTATTGAGATGCACCATGAGGCTACTAAATGGTGGTTTTTACTTTATAATTCAATGAGGCTCCTTCCTGATCAAGAAATTGAAAAAATCGTTTTGGACAAATGGTCTCATGCTAGAAAACAAGATAATGAGAAACATAAGGGGTTATTTTTTGCTAGTATCTCCTTATTACACGTTCATGGATATATTCAGAAATAGAAGATCATTATTTCTATCAATCCTTGTTGCAAACATAATTTTATTAATGCTCATTTGGTTAAAAGATTGCAAGTCCCAACAAAAAAATGGAGCACACAGAGGTTGATAATGAGGAGGTGCAAGTTTATAAATATTTGAAGATTTCTTTGGATAAGTATGTGTTGCATTCTGATTTTTATGCTTTAGATATGGTTGATGTGGATATTGGTTTTGGATACCCTTGGATGGAATCCATGGGTACTATCAATGTTAATGCACAGAAGAAATTCCTGAAGTTATGGTTTAAAAAGAAGAAAATTACACTAATCTCCTTCTTTAAAGAGTGAATGTATGATGTTGCCCTACCTTAAGGATTTTGACATAAATAAAGAAGCATTTTCATTTTATATTCTTGGATCGATCTTGATATTTATTGGGAATATTTTAGATTTTAATATATTTGCAAGCCAGATCTACCACAAAATATATTTAGGAAGTACATGTCAGAGAAATATTTGGACAGAAAGGCCAAGGAGTTTTATGATTTTAAGATGGGTTCCTTGACAGATGAAGAGTACACAACGCAGTTTTTGGAGATGTTGAGGTATTTTCCCTACCTCTAGGATAAGAAGACAAAGGTCCAAAGGTTCATCAATAGGTTGCCTTGAACATTTAAAGATCAAATTGAGTACGATGAGCCTCGGTCATTAGAGGAATTCATCGGAAAGATGAAGCATTGTTATGCGTATTCAAAGCACAAGTCTGAGCCTGAGCGAAATTGGAAAAGTAATGAGAATACTAAAGGAAAGTGGGCTAAGAAGTGAGGAAGACCTCAGGATGCAGGTGACAAGGATATTGTGGCACCTTACAATAAGTTCAATGCAGTTGACAGATGACATGGATTTCGGCCAAAGGAGAAAAATGAGGGCGATCATAGGAAGTGTTTGAGGTGTTGGAATTGTGGTGGATATCATCCCAAGAGTGAGTGCCCATCGTACCAGGTTGGTAGACCTCACATTTGTAGGTCTCATGTGACACAAATAGTTGCAGATGTTGAGCAGAGTATTCCCCGTATTTATGCATCAGTGGATAATAGGTAGGTTGATCATATTGAAATGGAAGGAAATTTTTGTAATCAAGTTGTCTCCATTTTGGTTGACCCCATATCCAACTATAGTTATATCAGTCCTGGCCTAGAGGATAAGTGTTTCTTGAATAAATAAATGCATGAAAAATCTTGGTTGGTGTAGTTGGCTCCATGGACCAAGAGAAGTGTTCATCATTGAGTGAGATCATATGCATTTGAGTTGAATGGTATGCCTACATCATCACATATAAATGTGATTCCTTTGGAATCATATACTATGATTTTAGGCATGGATTGTTTGTTCATTCTAGGGCCAAGCTAGACTGCTATAATAAGGTTATTGAGTGCCTGGATGATGATGGTGAAATGAGAATATTGCAAGGTTAAGAAGAATCCTACATAAGTGAGAATGATTACATCTATACAAGAAAAGCACAGTTGCCAGAAAGAATGTGTATTGTTTGCAGTTCAACTTTCCAATAATAAATGGAAGATGTCGAGGATGATCCCGTTTTGCATAGTTTCAAGATGTGTTTCTAGCAGAGATTCTAGAGTTTCCTCCTCATAGAAAGGTGGTCTTTTCTATTGAATTTATGTTGGGAGAAACAATAACATCTAACTCACCTTATAGGATTAGCACTCTATAGTTGGTTGAATTGAAGTTGCAACTTAAGGATATTCTTGATAAAGGATACATAAGGTCAAGTGTGTCACCTTGGGGTGCACCAATATTGTTTGTGAAGAAGGACAATACTCTCAAATTATACATTGATTACAAGAAGATGAATAAAGTGAGTATCAAGAACATGTATCCATTGTCACAAATTGATGATTTGTTTGATCATCTAATGGGAGCAGCAGTGTTTTTGAATATTGATCTGAGTTCAACATATCATCAGGTACACATTAAGGAAGAAGATATTTACAAGACTATATTCCATACAAGGTATGGCCATTATGAGTTTGTTGTTGTTCCTTTTGGTCTTACTAATTTTCTCGCCACCTTTATGTGTTTGATGAATAATGTGTTGTGTCCTTTCTTGGACAAGTTTGTGATAATGTTTATTGATGATATATTGATATACTTCAAGAAGGAGGAAGAGCATGCAGAGCACCTAGAAACAGAGTTGATATTGTTGAGAGAGCATCAGTTGTATGCCAAGGTCAGTAAGAGAAATTTCTTTCAGTCTCAGATTCACTACTTGGCATATGTCGTTTCTAAGGACAGGATATCAGTGGATCTGAAAAATATTAAAACTATCATGGAGTAGCCAACTCCTAGGAATGTGGATGAGTTCAGACTATTCACGGGACTAGTAGGTTATTACAGGAGGTTCATTAGGAGCTTCTCATGAATTGGCTATCCTATTACATATTTGCAGAGAAAAGGGAATAAATTTAAATGGACTGAGGAGTGTGCAAGTAGTTTTGAGTTGTTGAAGCATTTTCTTACAAATTCTCCAGTTTTGAAGATTTCATATCCTAATAAGGAGTTTGTGGTATGTACAAATGCTTGCAAGGAAGAACTTGGTGAATTCTTGATGCACGAAAGACATGTGGCATTATATGAGTCAAGGAAGATGAATGAGCATGAGAAGAACTATGTGACTCATGATCTTGAAATTGAAGCTATCATTCATGAATTGAAGAAGTGGAGACATTATCTTCTTGGAAGGAGGTTCATGTTAATGAGTGTTCACAGTGGGTGGAGGTACGTGTTTTACCAACCTAATATGAATGCCAAGAAAGCTAGATGGTTGGCTACTCTTAGTGAGATTGATTTTGAAATAGGTACATCAAAAACAAGGAGAATAGGGATACAAATGCTCTCAATAGGAGAGTGCAGGTGAAACACATTTTAGCTGTGAGCTCTTATGGGATAGATTTACAGGAGTAGATTTTGAATGTAGGGTAGTATGATGATAGGTACCAACAACTGAAGCAGAGATTGCAATAATGGGGTGAAGGTGATAGAGATGAGGAGTATTGCTTTATGGTAGATGGCTTGGTCATATTTAGGAAGAAGATTTATGTGCCGGATAAGAGTGAGCTCAAGAATATTATCTTGAGGGAGTTTCATGTCAAATCGTATTCAAATCACCAACGATATAAGGAGTATTTTAAAATTGTTAAGAAGTTTTATTATTGGTAGAACTTGAAGAAAGAGGTGTGTTTGGTCTAAAATGCGGATGCAAATCAGAGTTCAAATAATGTCAACCCGGGAAGGTAAACTTAGAAGTGCTTATCCAAAATATATAGATCTAGAAAGATTCCTAATTTGTCCAAGATCTCAAAGTCCCCTTACAAGAACATATTCATTAATATCTCTTTCAATAACTAATCAAACTTAGATCTAACAATTGTTTGAGATCTATGATTCTCTTACAAGAACATATTCTACAAGGTCTCTTCCAACATTAGAACATCTAACAAAAAAATTAAAAGCTGAAATGAAATAAACCTAGATCTAATAATTGTGTGAGATCTTATGGTTCTCTTACAAGAACACTCTCAAATACGATTCTTCCAATATTAGAACATTTAACAAAACTTGAAAGTTGAAATCAAACAAAAACATAAAATAAATTATACCTAAAATAAGCAAATAAGCATGCAAGTGAGGCCATGGGGGCCCTCCATAACTCCACAAGCACACCACTTCAATGGAGACTCAAATGTAGAAGCAAAATTGAAGTATGATCCTTTATTTCAAAAATCTCCATTACAAACCAACTCTAATATTACAACTCTAAGCTTCTAAGATTACATACTCCAAAATTCTAACATTTATAAAAACTTCAAAATTACAAAAACTTCAAGATTACAAATGGAGGAGATTGTACTCCTATTTATACAATGGGATGAGTATAACAAACTCATAATGATCATCCACTAATCTCTCTTTTTAGTTCCATACATCTCACAACCATCTAGACACATAACCCCCTTTTGTCCTTGATCTTTCTCCATGAGGTTTATCTCTTCAAATTCGAATTGATCCTTCAAGGCCACATAAAGGTGTCTTGGAAGCTTTCCTTGGCACCTACACATGTCACAAAACACAAACAACCACTTTCCATATATAAAGTAAAATATATTATTTTCTAATATTTAATAAGAATTTCTCTAAAAAATGCTTAAAATAAATAATATTTGGAAAATATAAATGAGACCCATTAATGGTGAATAATAGGGAAAATGGAGTGACAAGGTGGTGAATAGTGAGTGATATAATGGAAGCATAGGTGAAAAATGTATGGTAATGAGTGATATGTGCATGACATTTTGAAGCCCAAAAAAGGTGGTTGAATTTGTTGCAATTTTTTTGGTCTGTCAGTAGGTGAAAATTGAATGTAAACACCCAGCTAGTTTGTTGCAACCTATTCTAATTCCATAATGGAAATGGGAGTTCATTTCCATGGACGTCATTATAGGTTTCCCGAGGACATCTAAACAACATGATTCCATCATGGTTGTGGTTAATAGGTTGTGAAAGGTAGATCACTGGAGATTGCATGGTGTTGTGAAGAAGATCATATCAGACAGAGATGCCAAGTTCACTTCTAAATTTGGGAAGGAATTGTTTGAAAGCTGGGGGACAAAGTTATCTTTCATTACATATTATCATTTGTAGACATATGGAAAGACAGAGAGGGTTGATGAGATTCTTAAGAGCATGTTGAGGATGCATATCATGCATCGGCATAAGAAGTTGGAGGAGTATCTTCCATTGGTGGAGTTTGAATATAATAATGGGCATCAGGAGTCCTTGAAAATGAGCCCATTTGAGGCTCTTTATGGGTGGAGTTGTAATACTCTTATCAGTTGGAGCGATCCAGTGAACAGGGTGCTGATTGGACCGAATATGTCAACTATGATGGAGCAGGAGATGCAGGTTTTTAAAAAGAATTTACAGGCAGCGCAAGATAGGGAAAAGTGTTATGCAAATCAACATAGATTATTCAAGGAGTTTTAGGTAGGGGAACATGTGTACTTGCACATCAAACCCAAGAGGAGCTCCTTGAGGATTTGATCATATGCCAAGTTGGAACCTCGATATTTTTGGCCTTCTAAGACCTTCGAGAGGATTGGACCAGTGGCCTACAAACTTGCACTTCCACCAACAATGAATGTCCATGATGTTTTCTATGTTTCATTATTTAAGAGATATGTCCAGGATGTTGATCATGTGATTAATTTGTTTGTATTGCAGGTGGAACCAGAGGAAGAATTCCAACTAGAACCTCAGTGCAGTTTGTAGCAGAAACAACTCATGCTCTGAAACCTAGCAATAGAGTAGGTTAAAGTGCAGTGGAAGAAATTTATGCCTGATGAAGCTACATGGGAGATGGTTGATTACATGATCTGTATATTTCCTTATTTGATGGTTGAGTAGATGTGTTTGGTTTTATATATGTATATGTGTATTGTAAATACTGCATCGAATTGTGTTATAAATCTCTAATAAGCAGTATGATGGTCATGTTTTCAGCAGTTTGCGATGTTGTAAATATTGCATCGAGTTGTGTTAGAAAGATCCATAAGAAGTATCTTGTGCTGTTTATAAGTGTCATATAACAACAAGGATGGTGTTCCCCTAAGAGGGAGGGGTTTGTAATAGTCCTTGGTTGCTTTTCCATGTAAATAAAATAAGACCAAGGTCATGGGACACTTATTCCAAGCTGAATGGTGGGAAAACATTATAGTGGGCATCACCTGTGGTTAATTAATGACTATGGAAATTGGAAAAGGCATTGAAAAAGGAAAAGAGGAAATAAATTTAATTTAATTATGAAAATAAAGGAACATAGGAGAAAGGATGGTGAAGAGACAAAAAATTGCATGTAAGGTAAATTAGATGAAAATAAAGAAAAAGACAGGCATCAGAGAAATAGTTCACAACTTTTTTCAGTTCAATTTTGGATCTCTCCTTTCATTCTCTCATTCTCTCATACTCTTGCACACTTATAGCATTGTTGGATGACTATAGAATTCACTTGGATTGGATAAATAAAGTAAATAAAAGCAAGGAAGCACAAGGAGACAGTTGGATCATCAACTACAACATACTTACTTCTCAGGTAACAGGTTCCATGTGTGATCTCCTTGCTGTTTTTTGGATGCATGGTATATACATGTGGTTCCTTGGTTATGTGTTGTTATTGGCATGGATAATTGTCTGGAATGACAATATTTTTAGTCTTGCCTTTCCATTTCTTGGACAACCATGGTGCAGTGGGTTCCCCATTTGGTTTTCTAATTGGTTCTTCAGTTTCCTATGGTTATGGGTTGGAACAAATTATCTAGAGACCTAAAAAAAATTGGGTTCCATGGAGGCTATGGGTTGAGTTACTAGTTCTTGGATCATATGGGTTGGGAAAAACACTTTGGAGCCCTGAAACAACTCAGGTTACCTGGAGGTTGCGGATTTAGTTACTAGTTCTTTGAGCCCTAGACAACTTGGGTAAGAGACCAATATGGTTGATGTTAGTGATTTATGGACCATATAGGTGAGATCAATGTGCTTGAGGGTTGAGGTGGTTTGGCCTCTGGAAGCCCTAGTTGGTTTTATTTTGGTTTAACTCTTATTATCCCACATTCATGCTTGGAATATGGCATGAGGGTGATTGGATGCAAAAGGGAATTGGTTCAACCCAATCTATGGTGAGGTGGTACGTGGAATTCCTTGACTTGGTTGGAATTTTCATATGTTAATATGAGCTATTTCCTATTGTGATCACTAGTAGAAAATGAGAAATTAGTGACTAGGTGACTAAAAAATTTAGTCACACAACTTTTCCAAGTGAAATACTACCAAACATTAGCATTTTTAAGTGACCCAACTAAAAATAACTAACATAAATGACTAATTTAGTCGCAGGTTAAAATATACAACTAACTAATAAGTAATACAACTAAAAATGACTAATGTAAACTAAACTATGACTAACTTTTAATAGAGTATTTTTGAGCTATCTACAACTACTTGAAGTTTATTAATAACATTATTCCCCAAAATAACGAACTACCTAGGATTATTTGAATTTATTAATAACAATATTGATATAATTAGGTATATTTTCCACCTCCTTAAGGGTTAGTTGATATTCCCCTATGTGTAAACCTCATGTCTGCTTTCCCTCTTTATGTGAACATACTTGCTTAGGGAGGTTTTTTATACTCTCATGTGATGGATCCTCAAGACATTTTTCAAATTAAAGTTTTTAATCGTTTTTATTAATACCCTCAAACCAGAATTATCACTCTCTAAATCTTCAACAATATTAAATATATAGCTTCTATATGAAGTTACCTCCTTTTATTCCAATGAGAAAAAAAACTTAACTCAATAGTGGCAACATAAAAAATTGGCAAATTGTTAAAATCTAAAATGGACTCATTAAAATTTAATCAACAAATTATTAAAATATAATCATTTAATTTCCCTCTACTGAATTGACGAATTATTAAAATCTAATCATTTAATTTATTTTTACTCTTCTTCTGGGTTCAATGCTCTTCCTCTGTGCATAATCATCTCTTAGATTCTACTGTGGAAATCAGGAGGAACGTGTGGATCCTTCACTTGGGATCTAGATTGGGTTGTAGAATCCATTTGTTCATGGTGGACAAGGGTTTTATGCCTTAGGAGGAAACGAAGACGAGAAGGGCGATGCTAATAATGGGGAGATTTGTTCATATATTGCTATCATCATCTCATACAATCAGTTCTAATAGTTGGGATCTATTGCTTGTACACAATTCCTCTCTTCTCATTCTCTTCTATGGTTTGTTAAGACTATGAGATATCTGCAATAGCAGAGAGGATTGTATTCAAGCCATTAATAGTAGTCCCTGAAGCTCTCTTTGATGAATTCACTATCAATTTTCCTACCCAAGTGAGGATTCAAGCTTTACCCCGTTTAGGATATTACTTAGAGGTACCTAGTTTTCGTGATCCTCTGATGCAGAACAAGTATATTCATCCCTGTGGAGTGTTTTTTGTCACTGAGAGTGATATGCTCATGGATAATATAGATGTGGAAACGAAAACAATATGGAAAGAGATGTAGAGGCTTTATCACAGATTTGTACCTAGGTATAAGGTATGTTTTAGCCTTAATGAAGTCAAGTATGTCATTATTAGATGTGAGGGCTTATGTCTTAGGCTCAATACTGTTATCAAGGATATTGTAGATGGTCTCTAGATTCAGTATGGGGTAAGGGATATCAAGGGAATTAGGTCATCTTATCATGGGTTCTATTCATTTGAACCTGGTGTTTTGAATCCCAAATTGGTGCATAGTTTGCACAAGAAAGAGGGGGTAGTGTTGGGGAGCTCAAGAGGGGGCTTTGATCTGCACAAGATATTTGATGCCAACGAAGTCAATGGTTTTATCCAGGTTTATATCATTAGTGGGGATAGAAACATGAGGGGAGACTTTAACATATTTGAAGAGGTCAGGAGGAGGAAGCATAGGGTCTCCATTGTTGGGGTTATAGAGATTGTGGATAATGATTGTTTGGGTTCTGAAGAAAGCAAAGAACAAAAGCAATGCCAATTATGATTATTTTGACAAACTTTCTATGCTCAATATTTAGGTGCCAAGCAAATCTTCGTATTTTGATGTTGTTTTGATTCCTCATTTTTAAATCAAATTAGCATGGCATATCCTAAGATTTGTGTTTTGCAGTAAGAGAGCAAACAATTATGGAATTTTGTGGTTGGAGCATATTGGGTTTCAATTGCGACGTATGTTGTTCTATAGAAAACCTACAAGCATGTTATTCAACTTAGAGAAAGGGAGAAAACTTCATTGGAGTCTAAACCAGAACAATTTTCAATACTCGTTGGAGACATTCCTCATGTACCAACTGGGAAAACACACATAGTGTTAGAGTCGGTCTAGTTATCCCTCCGTTAGAGATCAAAGCTATTTTTGCATTTCATGTTTAGGTGTCCCATCAGTTTCGATCAGTTGCATTTCGTTAGGCATGCCATAACTCTGACGGAATGGCTTGTGTCACTCATTCCCCTCGTGCTTGGCACTGCTGGTTCAGGTCTATTCATAAAAACAAAGCTTCAAAGGTCATTTACAGTCATGTTTTAAATTTTTAGGTCTTAGGTCTAGGGTTGAGTCAATTTTGTTTTGGAAAATCTAAGAAGACCAGCAGGCCAGAGGGATGTCTTTTATAGATGGTTACCGCAATAATTTTCATCATTATACAGATAAAATTAGGACTTCTCTTCAATCTCTGTTTTGAAGATAAGTCGTCATCTCATTTTTGTAATAAATTTTCAAAAATTTCAGTTCTTGAATTGTCCAAGTGCAGCCTTGGTCTCCTTTGCCAGATCATATCACAGCCTGCAAAAAATCAACAAATAACATTAGTCCAAACCTCAGCAAATTATAAAAAATCAAAAAAGCAGTGTCTATTTAAAGACCAAAAGTGAAAAGTGCCAAACCTTACAAAGTGGGTTTTTGAATCAATTTAATTCAAATGAGATATTTTGTTTGCTTATAAATAGGGACAACAAGTTCATCTGCACCCAAATTCCCAAAGCAACATCTTACCTAAGCATTTGAAGGCCAAAACCGTGAATTGCATGCTGGTGGACAGTGTTGGAGGGTGCGCTACGCATTGAAGCTATGTGCTATGCACCGGGCAGTGTGCTATGCATTGGGCGAGCGCAGCCTTTGTAAACATACACAGGCACTACGCATTAGGCTGTGCGCTACGCACTGGGATAGCGCGCTACGCACTCAGTCCAGCACACAATTTGTTTATATTTATGCGCCCATATCGTGTCTAATCGCCGCGAAAGCTGCAAGTAGGTGTTCTATAACTGATTCAATCAATTTGATATTGTTTATAGTGTGTTTGAAGAGAGGAGGTGATGTGTTGGGTGTAAGAAATCGAATGAAACCCTAGGCCCCTATCAAAATCTTTTTTAAGGGTATTTAAGGACATATGGGTGATTGGTGAAGATTTTTCTGCCTTTCCTTGGTGAAACATAGCTCCATGCCCATTTGAAAGCTTTGAGCCAACAACACTTCATACCCTTGTCCATTTGTCAAACTGTCCTTGTGACTGTTTCATGCCCAAATACACCAAACAGAATGTCCATTATGGCATAAGTCTTATGATGTTTCTGTTGGCTTTTTGAGTATGTATTGAAATTGTGATTTCACCACACCTACAACATACATATTACAGACCTCCTATTGTAGTTATTGTGTTTTCAAAGCCATGTCAGACACAGAGTCAGTGTATGAGCAGGAAAATGACAATGATTCCACAACAGAGGGAAATGTGCCACAAAGGCCTCGCAGAGGTGGAAAAGGTGGTAAACATCTTAGAGAAGAGCCCACTTCTATGGCACAATTGTAGGCTTGCCCACTTGCCATGGATTGTTTTCGCCATCAGTCATGCTATCATTTTTGTGAGCTAATTTCACAATTTCAGCATCATCGTGAATTATCTCGCTTGTTTGTTCTCCATTTACATGATGGCCATGTAAACCTCGCTGGAGTTAATTTCATTTTTTCACCAGAGACTATTGTAGAGGCCACTGGGATACCAAATATCGGGGAGCAATGGAATAAGCATCAGCAGCTAGAGAAATCATATTATGAGCCATATATTAAACCTGGGTATATGAGGCACTTGAGTAGAGTTTTTCCTTTCCACTACCTAAATGATCGGTTTGCATCTTTGATGAAACTCATCATTCAGTATTTCAGTTATGAGGGAAGATTCTCGCGTCTTTATGCATACCATGTCCGTTTGTTGATGCATTTTACAAGGGTACGTCTGATGAACATTCCATACTTTATGTTTCGCAACATAGAGAGGATGGTTGATTTAGTACAAAGGAAGACTCCAGCACAGCAGCACAGCAGTATTTATCATTATGCATTGATCAAGATCGTAGTGGTACATCAGTTGGCACAACAGGGCATTACGTGGGAGGATTTTATTTCTCGCGACTTTTTCGCAGCACCTCAACCACCTCTAGAAATGCCACCCCCAGAGATATTTCATGATGAGGGAGAGCCTTTACAACAGTTTGACATGCCCAAGGTTGAGCATATAAATGCTCCAGTGTATATGACATATCAGCGAGGCCACAGGGCCTTATTTGCATCTGCACGACGAGTACTATCTCCACCCGAGGTGGAAGGGGTCTCATTGACTTCATCAGCACAGCGAGTATTATCTCCACATGATGTGGAAGGGGTCTCGCCTTCTTCTTCAGCACAGGTACAGATCCAGGATACGGGCAAGAGGCCCATGTTTGATGAGGGTCCTTCAGGAGGTCAGGACACGGATATCATTGATGTTGATGCTAGCTCTCCTAGCTTGGAGATCATCTGAGAGAAAAGGGCTGAGAATGAGTCGCTGCAAAAGAAATTACAGATGGCTAAGTGGGTGATCAACTACTTGGAGCAGAGCAACAAACAGTTGGAAGATGAGCATACACTTTATGAGCTGAGGAAAATCCGGGAAGACCGAGAATTGGCCCGAAAGAGACCCGGTGATTTGACACCTATTGATCGAGAATCAATGCTCATTTGGGTGAACACTCATTTGGAGAAGTTGTTGGCGAAGGCAAACAGAGACAAGGACATGCTTCGTCATATGAAAACTCACTATTGGGCTCACATGCATGTTTGCAAAGCGAAAATGAAGATCCTAAAGAGGCGTTTGAGCAAAGCACTAAAACAACGGAAAAAGCCCGATCCACTCCAAATTTTGGCCGAGGCTTCATTGGTGGGGCACAACACATGATAGAGGGTCTTGACTCTGAATTTGAGCAAATTCGGAGAAAATTTTGTCATTTTGAAATTTTTGGCTTGCAAAACAGGTTTTTTGGCTCAACGCGCAGCGCGCGACCCATAAGATTTGGAGGTCCAAATCAAAAATGGCTTGTAGTTTTGGATTTGTCATGATGAATTATACATGCTAAGCTATTGCCAAAGCATTTCATCAAGTTCTGGGTGACCAAAAGGCTCAAAAACATCATGAAAATCACCTTTCTGCCACCTTTTCCAACAGCAGGAAGTACCTCTGGGAGAATACAATTTTGAGGGGGCAAATGAGCTTCAAATTCAACAATTCCACTTGGGTTGGAAAGTATACATCTCGGTCTTTCCAACGAGATATAATGAGATCAATTTGGATGTCGGGAAGTGCCCCAAAAACAGGCTGAAATGTGCGCTACGCATAGGGATCATGGGCGCTACGCATACAGTTTTTGGTCCAGTTTTCATTCTTCAGCTTAGGAAATGAAACCAGTTTGACCAGATTTGACTTGTGATGTGATTTTTTCACTCCTCTTGATGTAATTAATGAAACATGATGTTATTTTGACACTTAGTTACTTATTCTAGAAGATTCATTCACTAAAAGGTGAAAATTTAATGAATGAATTGGTTTCCTAGCTTATAGAGGCAAGTTGTTTTGACTGCCTAGATTGTAGTGCTTTGTTTAAAGTTGGTTGAAATAGCTCCTAGGATGATGAGCTCGACCCCTAGAGGAAAGGGAATGGTTGGCTTGCCTATATTATGTATTTTCTTAGTCATTTTCAGGGTTGGACTCTTGGGAATAGTTTGACACACTATTGTACATATTTTATCTACAATTTGGGCAAAGGAAGACCAGGGTTTTGCAACACTATTTGGGATTCATGTGGCTTTATGTGTTGATGGTGTGCTTCTTTCAGTATTTGTAAGTTGTTTATGTGTATCTCTTTCCTTCTCTTATCTTTTGCAATTAAACAAATGAAGTGTTAAGGTAGAATCCATAATCTGCTATGCTCTGCCTTTAAGTTTGTTTGATTTTCATGTTTTCATCTGTTTATGGAGAATCCTTGAAAGTTTCTTGCTCTCCTTAACCTCTCACCAGTCTGATCTATCCATTCATTCTCTTTAAATGCATCAAAACAATCGCCTATCTTGCCCCAGTAGACCTTTTGCAAAGTTTTTTGCCTCATCCCGCACCCAAAATGCCTTTCCCTTGAATTCAACAAAATTTCAAAAAATCAATTTCAAACTCCTTGTACTTCATACCTAGCCTAAAATTAATTATCAATTCAGTCATCTCAACCTAATTGATTAGCTTTTGCCAAGATTGACTGGGAGAGAGCCCTCTCCTGTCCTCGTAGGGCTAGCTACGAGGCTGAGCGTGGTTTGATGTAGCCTCGAGTTTTGCCTTATTTCAGCCTAAGGTAGATTTGAGCTCTAACACATAGAACAATTGGATTCTATCTTCCAGAGGTTGTACCCATAAAATTTTGAAATATATTTGATTGTCACTAACATGTCACAGGCATTTGAAATTTTGCTCTTATATTTATCATAGTTCTCTTGCTAATAATTGTAATAAGGGACCAATATTCTTATTCTTTTCCTAATTGGAAAGAATAGGTCCCTCATACAGTCCAGTAACAGTAGGTGGTAGAATGGTAGACTTTAAAATAATAAAATATAATATTTTCATCCATGAAAAATTTGAAATATATTTGATAGAAGCACAATAAAGTAAAATAATCGACTTTGTTACTATTTGATTTCTAGAATATTCCAAAATTTATAATATAGATAGAAATAACCATTTTATTCACACATAAACTTTGACTAGCCTGCTAAGTTGTGGATTCAAGTTGAATTTCACCCTATCCACAACTCCATAAGTGAATTTTCAATATCATTTGATTTTGGTCTTCTGTTAGTTTTATGGAAGCTGAAAAGTTTGGTCGAATTCAATATATATGGCCAAGCATTCAAAGATATGTGTTAAATTTAACTGGAGAGAAAACCAATTTACTAAGAGCAAAAACAAATTAAATTATAACAATATAATACACAAAAGTTTACCTTGTAAATACTCAACCCATTAAACATCAACTAATGAAATTTTGTTTAGTGAAGAATCTTCGGCGAAATCTTCTTGTCCTGACGATGAACCACACTGGTTGGTTCGAAACGCGTCGACAAAAGATTACTTATGTGATTTCGCCGAAGATTCTTCACTAAACAATGTTATGGATCACAGAAGTCTAAATTCCTTAATAATGAAATTTTGTTAACCTTTGGGCCAAAATCTCACTAATATGACTAAGATAGCTTTCATCGATCACCTCTTTGGTTCATTACAATGAAGTTTTTCCATGCCTTTTAAACGATTCATTACATGTAATCCACACACAAAACCATGGACCCGAAACCACTACTTTTGACCGAACAACGTTGACTCTTTACCTAGTCAATTTTTTACTTAAAAATATGTACTACATTCCTACAAAATCCATGGTTGAGGAGTTTCTAAAAACATGTATCAGCAACAATTGAACTCATTCCCTATGCCCTTCTCTTTCCGTGGTGGTCTAAATGGAGTTTTTGTATTCAGTATTCAATCGAGCACACATTGACTAATAGAATGGGGCACTCTATCCTTAATTAAGTTCACCCAATATTTGCACCATCTTCTCCATCCTAGCCACCTCTCCTTAGAGTATCAGGGTCCTTAGTTTGTGGTCACTTGGCAGTACAAATATTGGATAAAATATCATCAATTTTCTAAACATCTCAATATAATAAGCCTTAAGAAGAATGGGTGGAATTGGAAGCAATGTCATTAGCCACATAATACACCCTAGTTACATCCTCTACATCTTCCTTGGTTTGCACAGTATAGATTTCATTTATTATTATTGATTTAAATACCTTCTTTTTCATTATATTTATGTCACTAGAAGAACCCCCTTCCTTCAACTTGGGGCATAACTGAAACTCTTGATGACTCATAACCAGACACAGGATTGTGAAGTTTTTTATTAAAAGAACTAACATCTTAATATTCTTGATGCCTATGTGATGCTAATTACATTCGACTTTTGTTGAAGGAGACATTTGCATCCACAAACTAATATAAAACCATCATAGCTCCATTGTAACTCTAGATCTACCAAGCAGGAATCAAATCTCTTGAGTTGCAAATATTTCTTCAAAATTTTCACTCAAAAATATGTTTTTAAATCATTAGTTTTGGATTCAATTCATGATTATCAATAGTTTGGAACTAAGAAATCCCTTTTCATATTCACTCATAATCAAATGAGAATTAACCTATCTACCTTAAAAATTTGAATGTTTTATGGTTCTTGTTAAAAAAGAAGCGTCATGAATTTACTTATACTCTTCTTCACTTTTAATCGCATGCTTAGAATTCATAGCTTTTCCTTGACTAGGTGCATCTATAGCACCAGTTAGGTCCAAAATTTCTTTGCACATTTGAAAATTCCTTGAACAACAGTTGCTACTAAACCCATAATTCAAGTAGCATTTCATGCCCAATCTACTATTGCATTATTAGAAGTCACTAAAGAGCTATTTTCTGAACATTACTCTAGTCTAGTTATTTTTTCACAGCACTAACAACATCTCTACTTGTAGCAAAATAGTGACAATGAATGACAGGATGGTTAGGGGTAATAGCATGGCCATTAATATAATTGTCAATAAGCCATGGGATTCAATCCTTGACACCAACATATATTCCTCCCATGCCGGCTCTATGTGAAGACAACATGCTCAGCACCTCATTAACCATCCTTGTTTAGCTGCTAGAAGCTTCTCACATTGGGAGTTTCTTAATTCTAAACAGACCTTTGAATTCCTTTTCAATAGGAATAACCAATCAGATTTGTAGCACCACCTCCTAGGCTAAAATTAGAACTACTCCATAGAGATAAAATACCAAGTTCAGAAGAATACACATCTTCATCATTGTACTGTTGTCAAGACTATCTCAAATTGTACATTTGGTAATGCCTTGAACAAAACTTGTTATTGAACCTAGAATTAAATTATCATTTCATTCCCAATCTGCTATTGCATAATTAGAAGTCATTGAAGAGCTATTTTATGAGAATTACTCAAGTATATTTAACATTTCACAACACTAACAACATCTATACTTGTAGCAAAATAGTGATAATGAATAACGGGATGGTTAGGGGTAACAACATGACCATTCATATAATTGTCAACAAGTCATGGGATTCAATCACTGACACCAACAGATATTCCTCCCATGGCTACTCTACGTGAAAATAGCATGCTCTACACCTCATCAACCATCCTTGTTTAACTGCTAGAAGCTTCTCACATTGGCATTTTAATGATGAGAGTTTCTTTTTTCTAAATGGACCTTTAAATACTTTGTCAACAAGAATAACTAATCAGATTTCTAGCAACACCTCCTAGGCTGAAATCAAAGCTACTCCATAGAGATGGAATACAAAATTCAAAAGAATTCACATCTTCATCATTGTATTATTGACAAGGCTATCTCAAATTGCACATTTGACAATGCCTTGAGCAACACTTGCTACTGAACCCAAAATTCAAGTAACATTTCATGCCCAATCTTCTATTGCATTATTAGAAGTCATTGAAGAGCTATTTTATGAACATTACTAAAGTCTAGTTAACATTTCACAACACTAAAAACATCTCTACTTGTATCAAAATACTGAGAATGAATGATAGGATGGCTAGGATCTTCCTCCCGTGCCTTCTCTACGTGAAGACAACATGCTTTGCACCTCACAACCATCCTTGTTTAGCTTCTAGAAGCTTCTCAAATTGGAATTTTAATGATTGGAGTTTTTTTTTCTACATGAACCTTTGAATTCCTTGTCAACAGGAATAACCAATCAGATTCGTAGCACCACCTCCTAGGCTGAAATCAGAACTACTCCATAGAGATGAAATACCAAGTTCAGAAGAATACACATCTTCATCATGGTACTTTTTTCAAGACTATCTCAAATTGCACGTTTGACAATGCCTTGAACAAAACTTGATTATGAACCCATAATTCAAGTATAATTTCATGCCCACTCTGTTATTGCATTATTAGAAGTCATTAAGAACTATTTTCTAAACATTACTCAAGTCTAGTTAACATTTCACAGCACTAACAACATCTATACTTGTAGAAAAATACTAAATAGTGATAATGAATGACAGGATGGCTAGGGGTAATATCATGGCCATTCATATAATTGTCAACAAGCCACAGGTGTCAATCCATGACCACCAATAGATCTTCCTCCCATGCCTACTCTACATGAAGACAACATGCTCCACACCTCATCAACCATACTTTGTTTCTAATTGCTATTTTTCATCATTGGTGTTTATTAGATTAAAGGTTGTGTTGTTTTGACATGCTTTTTCAATTTAGTAATTTTCAAATTAGATACTTTTGACTACAAATACCGTAAATTACTTGACATGGTACTTGGAGGGATTGTTGCACTAGTGCTTCTTTCTCGCTACTGCTTTGTTCATCAACATTGTAGTGGGTCAGCTGGTGACAAGCACCCTGGATGGTTTCCCTACAACTCTATGGTGGTAACTCACACACCATTGGGAGCAAAGCTTCAAGTAAATTTTGAAAGATAAGTACTAGGAGCTATGTGTCATCTGAACCTTCCAATTTTTGCATCATTTTACCTTTGCAGAGATACAAGAGGTTACCAAAAACTTTGATGAGTCATGAATTCTTGGTGTCGGTGGTTTTGGGAAAGATTATGAAGGAGAGATTGATGATGGTGGTGTGAAGGTTTCAGCTAAGAGAGGAAACAACAAGGTATCCATGAATTCCAAACAGAAATAAAGATGATTTCTAAGCTTAGGCATCACCATTCGTTGTCTCTTATTGGTTATTGTGAAGACAATTGTAAGATGGCTTTAGTTTATGATTACATGACCAAGAGACCACTGCGACGACACTCGTATGGAAACAAAAATTTGAATCCTTTGTCATGGAAGAAAATATTATAAATATGTATTGGGGATGCTCAAGGTCTTTATTATATTCACACAAGGGCTGCTTAAACCATCATACATCGATATGTCAAGACCACAAATATAGTTCTTGATGAAAACTTAGTTGCAAAAGTTTCAAATTTTGGATTATAAAAAATAGGCCCAAATCTCGACCATACTCATGTTAGCATTGTGGTCCAAGGTAGATTTGGATACATGGACCCATATTATTATCGTAGGTAGTATCTCACTGAAAAGTGATATGTTTATTCATTTGGTTGTGTTGTTTGAGGAGTTGTGTGCTCGACCTGCTATTAATCCTTCTCAACAATGGGCACTACATTACCAAAGAAGGGGAATTTTGGAATAAATTATATATCGCTATTTGAAAGGTGAAATAAATCCTGATTCCCTTAAGAAGTATGGGGAGGCAACTAAAAAGTGTCTTGCAGAGCAAGGGGTTGAAATTCCAGCTATGGGAAATGTGCTTTGGAACCTAGAATTTGCTTTGCATCTCCAAGAAACTGCAATAGAGAATAAACTGGTTGATGACAGCAGGGGACCCTATTACAAATTGTGTGAGAAGAAACCATTCCTTCAAAATTCCCAAGAAAAAGCATTGAAATAAATTAAACAAGGGAAAATAAAAAAATTAAATGGGTCATTAGAGAAAGAAAAACTCCAACTAGTGTGAAGTAACAATATGCATAGAATTTTAGCTCGAGAGATAGGGAAAAATATTTTTATGATTAATTATTATGGACCATATAAAAAAAGGAAAACATTTTGGGATGACTTCTTCACTCTGAGTTGTATCAAGAGTAAGAGGCTTATCATTGGCGGAGAATTAAATTTTACTCTAAATAGATCAGGGAAAATTTCTTTAGGTATAATATAGAAATAGGTTTTGAAGAGGTTTTGTGGATGTTGAACCTCTAAAAATTGTACCTACTTGCACAAACAATAGAATAGGTGAAATTGGAGTATCAACAAGGCTTGATATATTCTCAAATTATAAAAAATTACTCATGGAATCATATAGTACTAGATTATGGGTGGAAGTTGGAGGTGGCTCAAACTATCTTCCCATTCTAACAGAAATAGAGAAGCAAGACTTGAAACAAGGAAATATTTTCAAATTTAAGCCTACCTGGCTAGAGGATGACAAATGTTCATAATTGGTAAAAGATGAAGGGGTTGGGTTAGATGAAACTTAAAGAGATTCAATGATCTATAAATTTTAGAAACACCAACTAAATTCAAGAATTTGGTTAAGGACTTAAAAGAGCTCAAACGCGGATAGTATAACTCTTTGAACAAAATGTGGATGTAGTTTTCAATAAAGAGAAACAATTCAAGTTGACAATCTTTAAAAGTTCTAAGAAAAAATTGCTAGATTAGAGAGAAGCAAAAAGGATAATGAATGGTGGAGAAATCTAGTTGAATAAGGAGAATTAAAACACAATTCTTTTATAACTAATAAAAGCGCAAAGATAGAACAACTACGATCTATCAAATGGAGAAGCTAGATGGAAGTTAAACTAGAAAGTTTCATGAAATAGTTGATACGGGTGTCTCTTATTTTCACTCTATATATATAGAGTGCCAAATGGTGTTAGAATTGTTGAAATTTTGAAGCCCATTACCATTTTCTAGGGTTTACAACTGAGGAAGCAAACCAAACACTAATGGAAGAAGTCTCAAAGGAGGAGTTAAAGACTATTTTAACATCTTTAAAAAGAAGAAAAAGCCT